>JASAOL010000528.1:0-89054 GCA_030849045.1 Wallacemonas rigidus
ACGACTCCTGGCAGGTAAAGGTAGCTACCCAGCCAGGAGTCGTGAGCTTTAATAGACTGAAGGATCACTAAACAGTCCTAGGGTTCCAATCGTAAATTCGCCTGGTGTTTTTTCGTACTCTTTTTCGCCTCACTTCTTTGTCTCTGTCTCGTCTTCTTTTCTCGCCTTGATTTCTTCCTTCTTTGTCTCTGTCTCGTCTTCTTTTCCCGCCCGTCTTGTTCTGCCTCTGTTTGCTGTTGTAGTAGCAGCGCGGGAGTTGTGTGCAGCAAGTTGACTCTCAGGCGGCATCCGTGTTAACAGAAAATTGAAGTTAAGGTTAGCGATGTGTATGGAAAAGGGGGGTAACATAAAACACCGTATGGAACATGAGAGCCGCTGGAGGCGGTCGTTTGTAAAGTTTAGTTAGTCAATGGATAAATTCAAAAGTTCTTACCTGTTATGTTTTGCCCAAGATTATCGAATTTGGATTAGGGAGGATTCAGTGAGTATTTAGGGGGCAAACAGTTCGGAAAGCATGGGAACACCTCTCCCATAAGTAAGTGGTCAATGTCAGAACAAGGTGGGGGATACGAGTCTGGTGCTGCTTCGTCATCTAGACCTTCCGGCGGAGTCTCACTGGGTTTCGGTTCCCAACACGCCACTACTAGATAAAGTAAGACTCGGAAACGTTTGTTCTCTTGTCTCACGCGTATTCGTGGAAGTGGCCGAGGGCGCACGCATGTTTTTTCTTCTTGTTTCATCAAGCTATCGCTCCTCCCTTTTCCTCTTCTCTTTCTTTTTTGTTGTTTCTCTTCCTTTCTCTCTTCCTGATATCGGCCAGGTCTACTCCTCGTGACTCTGATTATTGTTTGTTCGTTTGTGTTATTTAGCTTTTCGCTCCACGACTCAGAGAAACCAAGGGAAAAGGGGGAAAAAGGTAGACTGTCATTGATAGTCGTCTCCAACGCGACTCGACGTTGTTGTCGCTATTGTGTTTGTTGCAAAGGAAAGCCGTCGCAGCCTCATCACACCTCCTCGTTTCTCATTTTAAGACGCACCCCTTGATCCCAACCTCCTTCCTTCTCCACTTTGTCTTATTTGACGCTGTGTGTTCCGTCGCACTATCACCACCCTCTGCGGCATCTATGTGGAACCACACTTCGGCAAGGAAAAAAAAAACAATAGTGGGTAGGCAGATCTCCCTTTCTCACACACACACACACACACTTCTAGCATTTTCCTTCGTTCGCTTCTTCTATACCTTTTCTATGTCGAACTTTGTCGATCCGACAGTCGTACTTGACCTGGTCGCCGAGCCGGACAGTCCCCACCAAGGTGTCGATTCTGAGCAGGTCGGTTTGCCGGATGCGACGTCAGAGCCTACGGAAGCGGCCGGGCGACGTGGGGAATTGTACATTCTGTGTGAGCTCTGCAACGCGATCGTCTACGACAATGAGGCTCACCTTCAGTCGGAGCACTGCGATGTAAAGCAACTACTTGCCTACACGTCCGCGCGACCATCGCCCAATTCCAAGGCGGCCAAAGGACCACAAAAGCTCGACGTGGCGCATATGCTCGGTACGTTTGTGTACGAATCTGTGCGCGGTGCCGATCAGGGGGCAGCCCTGTATGGTGTCATTGACAGGGCATCGAAGCAGCTGCGCCAGCTTCTGCACGAGGCTCTGGACTCCCGCCCAGACGTTTACCTCTTCGGCAGCTGTGTCACGATGGGTATCTGGGACGGGATGGGTGACGCGGACTTCGCCGTCATTTTTCCTCGGCTCATGAAGGCAGATCGCGCAGAGATGAATCGAAAGGAAGGCGCGTTCGACCAAAGTGACAGAGAGGCGGAAGGAGAGTGCCAGGATGGGGAAGAGGAAGATGGAGCTGGTGCAGAGCCCGATCCCGAGACAGGCGCGGCCGCAGCCGCCGGTGAGCCTGATCTTCCGCAGGCACCGCAGGTCATCAGCGCCGACACTGCAGCCACAACGACGCCCTCGCCCACGCCACCGCCCCTCCCTGCGCTGCTCTCTGACCGCAGGAGGAAGGAGTTGGAAAGTCAATGTGTACTTAATATCGCTCGCAAACTGCGTGGGGGCGGTTTCAAGTTTGAGGAGCTCGAGGTGCTGCCCCGAACACGCGTCCCTTTGGTCAAGCGCCGTCGCGAGGCCAAGCGACCCTACGAGCTTCGTCATTTAGGCGAAGCGTACCGCATTGATATTCATTTCAGAGACTCTTTTCAGGCGAAGAATTTCAATCCAGGCCACTATGGAGTCCGAGAGGTGGCAGGAAGGGCAAGCAGGGGCCGAAAAGGCGTGAGCACAACCGTGGAGCTCGACGACGGTGCGGCGGCCCTACGCTTCTTTAGTCGTCGTGAAGCACCTGGGATAGACAAGCAGTGGACCATGTATCATCGTCTACCTGAACTGTTCTCCGTGGATTTCGATATTTCCTGCCGACCCTTCGGCATCCGCAACAGTTGGTTTCTGCGCGCATACTTTGTGCAAGATCCTGTCTTCCGCGCCGGCAACCTGTTCATCAAGCAGTGGAGCAAGCAGCGTGGGGTGAACTTCTCTCGCCAGGGCTATCTCACCTCCTACGCCATATCCTGCTTGTGGATCTACTTTCTGCTGTGCGCTGGTGAAGCCACGTTTGTGGACCCTGCCGAGACACCCTTTGAACCGACCGCGGCGCAGGAGGCCATTGAATATATGCCACTGTGGCCGTTCGCCGCGGACGCACCACAACACAACACACAACTGAAGCGGTTGGGGAAGCTCGTGCGCGACTTCTTCCATTTCTACGCGCGTGAGTTTGACTACACGACGACTGTGGTGACACTGAGGCGAGATGTGCGTGATGCCTCACAGCGCATGACCCGTGAGGCGCGCGGCTGGGTGGAAACGCAGGGCGAGGACAGTGTCCTTCTGCGCAACCGCATCTACACACACTTCTGTATCGAGGACGTGTACGAAGAGCTCAATCTCGGAAGGCATCTGTCGCCCCTCAAGGTGGCCTGGGTGCGCGCGCAGTTTGCCGATGGTCTGGAGTGTTGCGATCGTGGCGAGTTCAGCAACCTCCTGCTGAACCCGTTCGAGGAGGCGGAGGAGTCCTTGCACGCAGCTCTTTTCCGTCACCTTGTGGAGCACGGTCCATCAACAATCGCCGCGCTGCACGCACACCTCACATCACAGCCGCGCAGTGCGGCGTACCTGGCAACGTATGAGCTGCGCCACCGCTTAAGCGATCTTTGGTTTGACTGCGCTATCCAAGACAGTGATGTCAGCACCGGCGTGTTCCACAGACGTCGACTCGATAACTGGGAGCCGCCGGTGAACCCCGTCACAAAAGGCATGTGGGCTGCGGTATGCACGTCTGACAGCGAGCCCGCAGCTGCAAAATCGTCGAGGCAAGCCACCCGCCCGCGTCGTGTCGATGAATTTCCGGAGGCATTCCTGACGCGCGTCGTGCATCTGGTGAGCCCGGCCCTCGCTGTGGTGTCCAGCGACCTGCCCGATGTAATGGCGCGGTACCGTGCGGTGGCGGCTCAGCTCGCGACCGCCAAGGGGCGTACGGTTGGCGTCGCACTGCCGCTCCACGAGATGCACTGTCCCCTTCTCATGCACCTGTTCTTCTCGCTTGACTGTGGGGCTCGCGTGTTCGACAGTTTCGCTGCGAAGAAGGCCTTCGCGGAGCAGCTCCGCCTGGTGGCTATTTGTCTGGCCAGCGTGGAAGGTGCGCGCGGTGAAGGGCAGCAGCCGCCGTCGTCTCACACGCCAAACAACAGCGGAAAATGCAACGCACCCGTTGGGGCTATTGTGAAGAAGCCGGAAAAGAAAAAACGTGGCCCCGGACGCTCGCAGCAGAACAACGAAAGCGCACAGCAGATTGATTCGCTTGGTGCCGCCATCACGGCGGAAATCAGCACACGCAAGCTTGGTCTTGCCCAGGAGCCGCTTATCCGGTACATACTCTCTTGTCAATCCTACATCTCGCAGACAGCGGAAGGCGTCAAGGCGACCTCGCAGTTGGAGCGCCACGCTGGCAAGGTGGGCACAGAGGAAGCTGTCCGCCGCACTAGGCTATCTTAGATCAACCCACGCCACGGCGCACCGTCATCGTTGTCATCGGTCAACGACCGCAACAAGAACAACAGGGGCAACTGGCGTCACCGTGGCGCCGACAGAGGTGGTGCGACGCCGTCGGCGTACCCGCCAGGGCAGCCCATGTAGAGAACGCTTCGTACTGTGTGTGCGCAGAATGGCGCCACTCACCTTCTTCGTGTGTGTTTCCTTTGCTCCTCTTCACGTATAAATCGCCGCGGCCGCACACACTGTGTGCCTTTCTTCAAATTTTACTATCCCTATGAGGTTCTGAAGTGCAGATGTCCTACATACACCTGACGACCAAATCATAATTGAAAAAAAAAGGGTGAACGAAACAAAGAGGCGGTGAACGCAACAACAACAAAAAAGTGGCCAAGGTTCTCTCGCGTTATCGGGCTGAACAGATGTCACTTCTTTTTCTCTCCTCCCTCCACGGACACGGCAGTCGTGAGAGACGTCTGCACAACCTCCTCAATCAATTACAGACATCTCACATTTTTTCCGTGAAATTGTGGCCTTGTGGGTTTGATATTTCATTGACTGCATCGCCCACTGAGGCAGAGAGAGATTTTTCTTACGGAGTGCCTTTTTTTTTTTACCCGGGCTTATCTCCGTCATCAACGATCACGGCACCACCATCATCATCACCATCCTTCGTCACTTTTTCAAAAATAAGTCACTGTGGAAGCAAAAAGGGCCCCACGCACGCATCGGCTGCTTTGATATAGACACACGTACGCACACACACACACACACATAGTGGCGTTGACTTTGATCATAGAAATGGCCTCGACGGATAAGCAGACGGAGCGACAGGCGGCGCAGGTAGCTGAGGACGTCGCGTGCCTCACAGAAACAAGCGCTTCTTCGAACCTGGGAAAGAAGCGTGAGGATTACATTAGCTGGGATGAGTACTTCATGGGCGTGGCCTTTCTCTCCGCCATGCGGTCCAAAGACCCGCGCATGCAGGTCGGCGCATGCATCGTCAGCAATACAAATAAGATCCTCTCGATGGGCTACAACGGGCTTCCCATGGGCTGCCCAGATGAGGACTTTCCATGGGGAAAAGAGAATTGTGAGCGTGATCCCTACAACGCCAAGTTTTTCTATGTTGTCCACAGCGAACTCAATGCGATTCTCAACTATCGCGGCGGTACATTGGAAGGGTCGAAGCTCTACGTGACTCTCTTTCCGTGCAACGAATGCGCGAAAGCCATCATTCAGGCAGGCATCCACTCTGTCGTCTACGCCTTGGACAAGCACGCTGAAACACCGGCCGTCCTCGCCTCGAAGCGCATGTTCATCTCGGCTGGTGTGGAGCTCATTCCCTACAAATACTCCCGTAAAAAGATTGTGATAGAGGTCTGATAGAGAGAACGACTGCGAGGCGTGTAAAGAGCAATATCAAAATAGAGAATCCTACTGGACGCAGATGGCGCGCTGAGAGAACACCCTTTAAGCGCCACAAGAAACAAAACAAAAAAGTGTCGGTAGGAGAGCACGGACGGTCACGGTGCCCAAGAGGCAAATGAGCACCCGCTGCCAATGTGTTGCGTCGCGCATGCCAACAATCAACATTGAGATAAAACCGTCGCCAAGGAAAAACAAAAACATGATTCCTTTACCATATTCCCCTCACTCAGCTGGTGGCTTTGCAGACATGTGCTGTTCAGATGGGGCCGTCCACACTGACAGCGGTTGAAGACAGGTCGTGAAAGCGCAGCCGCCACTCGCCCGCGCAGTCAACACACACCTCCCCCACATTGCCCGTCACGACGCACATCCCGCTTTCACCGTGGCAAAGCGACCGACCGCAACAGCAGCCGCCACTTCCACACACCTCTCGTTTCCTTCCTTCCACTTTCGACCCGCCCCGCTGCCCCCCTTCTCTTCGGCGCTCGCGCTGTCTTTTTTTGGCGACCGCCCTGGCGCCGCTGGGCCGGGCCTACCCGCCTGCCCCTTGGGGTCCGCGGCAGCTACTCGCGCGCCCCCCAGCTGGGGCCGCGGGCGGAAAGCGCGCCACCTCGCCGACGCGCCCGCCCTTGCGGCGAGGCCCCGAACGCGCGGCGGCCGCGGGCGTCGGCGCGGAAACGGCTGCGGCATCCCCCGCGCGCCCGATGGCGAACGCGGGTGCCAACCCACCCCCGGGATGCAAAAAGGATTGCGCAAAGGAAGGCGCCGCGCTCGCCGGCGTGCCCCTGAAGGGCACCGGCCCCCGAACCTCAGCGGCGCTCCTGTGGCGCGGGCTCCCCCGGGCGGCCTCCGCCGCCCCTCAAAGCTGCGCGACGGCCGGCCCCATACTGGGCCCGGCCGCAGCCTTGCCCACCGGAGCCGCCCGGCGGCCGCGCCGGCGGAGGACACACAAAGGCCCCCGCCCACAGCGCCGTGGCAGCCGACCGCGGCGCGTTCAATTTTCGGCGGTGGTCGGCGCCGGCCGTCTCCAAGAGACCTGTGCAGTTGCTGCGTGTTTGTCATTTTGCATTTGGATCGCAGCGGGTGGGGATCGTTCTGTGGTTTGGTTGGCGCGTGTCCCCTTTTGGGCCGCCGCGTGGCGGTGGCGCGCTGGGTGGTGCGGCCGTTGGCGCTGCGGCTGCGTCCTGGGCCACGTGTTCCGCTCGCGGGGCGCCCAGGCCTGCGCCGCCCCGCGCTCCGCCCGCGTAGGCCCCCGCGCCCAATTGCCTTAAAACGCACCCCCCTCCCCCCAACCCCACCCCACCCCACCCCCGACACAAGCAGGAAAAATGCTACCAAGCAGCCGAAGTGCTTTTTGTTTTAGTGCAGACGCCGGCGGGACTACACGCTACGCTGTGAATGTATGTGGCAATGACAGCGTCGGTGTTCCGCTAACGCGCGCAATGGATCCTGTCTCTGAGGCGTTTCTTGATGAGCACGGCCTCGACAACCTGATTGTCCCCATTTCTGTTGCGACACCACAACGGCTTCCCGAAGGCGATCCATATGACTTTTCGGTGGACGTTGTGGTGCACAGTTGGTTAACGACCAAGGCAATCGGCCCGCATCGACTCCGCGAAAACTTCGTCTTCAAGCTCACGGCGCTTGCCGTGGAGTGGGTTCTGCAGGAATGTGGCATCCACCTGATTGAGCGAACGTGCAAGTACATGGGTGGTCCAATGTACTACGGTAAACCACCAGCCGTACCGTTTGCAGAGGTGCTGCAGCGAGCCGTCGAAACCGTGAAGAAGGAGCAGGAGAAGAGCGAACAAAACTCTCCAGCTACAGATGCACCACAGTGCTTCAACATGGCCGCTCCGACACCGAAACCACCCGCGAAGGGTCCGCTCATAAGGGAAGTCATTTCAGAGCCCCTGATAAAGAAGGGCTTCCTGGTTGACACGAAAGCACAACTGTATGGACCGGAGGGAAGTGGCGAAGGTACGGGCAAACCCTACGATGGCCTCGCTCACATCCCTGCTTCGCTGCGGGAAAGATGCCAAGTCATTGATACCCGCGTTCCGTCACAGGCCACAACACCACCATGCACTGCGAACACTTCAGAAGCCCCATCGCGTCCTGGGTGGACTTTGCTTTCGGTCGACACAAATGATAACCAGGTGACTGTCCGTTTGCTAGCGCCTCCCCATGTACAGCGCGTGTCTGAAGTGGATCTCGCAGTGTCGGAGGACACCGTTGAGGTGGAGGGCCGAACCATCAAGCTGCCCGTATTGGTAGATGCTGACTCGACAAGAGCAAAGTTCCTCAAATCGAGCGGAACACTCGTTATTACGTGCCAGTGTGAACGCTAAACACTATCCCTTTTTATTGTTCTCATCGCACAACCACTAATGAGCTGCGACCCTCAGTGACAACCTCAGTGACAGCTAACACCTTCGCGCCGCAATGCACTGGACTTTCGCTTGGTAGAAACAATGTGTCCGTTCGAAGTGCTTCCGCACACTTCCTCTTATCGTACACAACGAGGGGGATCCAATGTCGGGCAGCGCGTGCAACTTGGTATTTACACCACTCATGCCTCTATTTTCCTATTCACTCTACATCGGAATCCCTTGCTTGTCTTTCGTTTTTGACCTTCTCAACACCTCTGTTGCACCTTTCTTGTGTCTGTTCATCTGTCTCCGCTACAAAGTGTTTTTTTTCTTCGGTCTCATTCCGAGGTGGACGTGAAAACCGACACCAGCACCACGGAAAAGAAGTGCTGAGGTGATAATGGACAGACTCACGCCTATTGCAGAGCTTCCGAATGGCAAGAAAATTTACAGCATTTATGGTCAGAAGTTTGAGGTGAATCCACCGTACTCTGTGGGCAAACTGGTCGGCTGTGGGGCGTATGGCACGGTCTGTGCCGCTGTGGATAGTGAATCAGGCGAAAAGGTGGCTATCAAGAAGGTTTCACGTGTGTTTCAGGACCTTCGCGAGGGCAAACGTATCCTTCGTGAGATGGAAATCATGACACAAATTAGACACACAAATATTATTCGTCTCCATCACTTTTTTAGACCGCAGTGCAAGGAAACCTTCGAGGATATTTACTTTGTCATGGACCTGTACGACACGGACCTGCACCGCATTATCAAGAGCCGTCAAAAGCTGACCAATGAACACCATCAGTACTTCATGATCCAGGCATTCCGAGGATTGAATTACCTACATGGGGCAAAGATTATGCACCGCGATCTGAAGCCCAGCAACCTGCTTGTCAACGCAGACTGTGCACTTGCTGTCTGTGATTTTGGTTTGGCACGCGATGAGCAAGTGGAGTCCACGGATGATCTTACTCAGTACGTTGTCACACGTTGGTATCGACCACCCGAAGTGCTCAGCATGGGATGCAGTCAATACACCAACGCTGTCGATGTCTGGAGCCTTGGACTGATTTTTGCTGAACTCCTCGTTGGACGCACCCTCCTGCCTGGCACAGATTACGTTGACCAGCTGGGTCGTATTGTGAATTTGCTCGGTACCCCAAGTCCCGGAGACATGGAATTTCTGAGCCCCGACGCGCGTCTGTTTCTGTCGTCACAACCTGTGAAGCAACAGAGGCCATTCAGGGAGCTGTTTCATATGGCTACTCCAGAGGCAGTCGATTTATTGTCAAAACTGTTAGTCTTCCATCCAGCCAAGCGGTTGACAACAAGACAAGTGATTGAGCACCCGTACTTTGTGAAGTTTCGCGATCCAGCTGAGGAAGCGGTGCCTCAGGAGCCCTTCATATGGAATCACGGCGAGGATTGCACTGTTGATCAGTTGCGTGACTATCTTTGGGAAGTCATCTGTGCCAATTGCGACGAGAACCCAAGAAGCCAAGTTTGACACAAGCAGCGCATCTGCGAATATATGAGGACAGTTGCTATCTGGAGCCGAAAACAACGCTGACAACAACAAAAACGCCAACAGTTGGTACACGAAGAACACCATCTAAACATCCGCTGCACTTCGTGTCGCAGGAGGAACAACGCCAATCATCACGACAACCCGCACAGGCATGTTAACGCACAGGTGAACGCGACTTCCTTTCCTCACCAAATAGTCTGTGAGCGACGCGATTCGTTGGCGCACTCACACTGACATGTGGTCTCGCAGGGGAGGAGAAACACCACGATTGCATCGATGCAACTGGAGGTATGTTGATACACTCATCATGACAAACTTGTGTCATCTGATGCCTCTGTTCGGGCGTACCACCACTGACAGCTCTCACTTCCCACGATCGTCTAAGCCTGAGAGTCCACCCTTCTCCTTCTGCTGTATTTTTCACTTTCCAGCGACAGAACACTAAGATTTCACACCATGCACTTGAAGCGACCGAGAGAACCAGCAGCCGGCGAATGCTGTGGTAGTGGCTGCGCACGGTGCATCTGGGATGTGTACTATGATAGGCTCTCAGCCTACGAGGCGGAGCGCATGCGGCTGAGGGAAATGGGTGAACTCAGTGAGTCCGATGAGGAGGAGTCCAGTGACTCTGAACTCTCTTCCGACTCTGACGAAGATGTTCACGACTACATTGGAGCGGTTGTCGTCAAAATGCTGAATTCCCCCGTTCAACAGGAAGTCACACAATCTGCTGTGAAATCTGCGCTAGAGAAGGCTCACTTTTACCCTATCACTGACGTGAGCTTGCAATGTTGCTCAGTAAACAGCTCTTCCATCGATACCGAAGAACCGATCTGTGTGCTGGACTTGTGCACACCAAAGCTCGATAAAGCTCCCTCCCCAGGGGACCTCGTTGAGGTTCTCGCCCCGAATGACGCGATGGCGGGGGAGCATTTGGTGCGTTCGGTGTGCGAGCGGCTGCACGTGAACCCCGACAGTGTTTGTGAGCTTCATCGGTCCCCTTTCGTGCCGGAGGATCATTTTCCACCGTGGCTTCCACTGCGTCAGGCGATGACTGTGCGAACACTCCTTACACACTACGTGGATCTGAGTAGCGGCAGCTATCTCTTGAGACCCGTTTTCTTCCAGAGCCTGCTGCGCATTTACAACAATATGAACCGCAGTCAGCGCAGTGGCAGTGATGACGTAAATGGAGAGAGTGTGACGCTGTTGCGTGCGTGCGCGGATGAGTCTAAAGCGCCGCAAATGTTCCGCAGTATACTGAATAAAGGCAAACCATTTTGCTACCCGTGTGTTTCAGACGTGCTTGATATATTTCCCTTCATTCACCTGCCACTTGACCGTCTGTTGGAAATTAGCGGTCCGTTGCAACCGCGTAAGTTCAGTGTTGCAGGATACACAGAAGGCACAGATGGCAGACCAGACTCTGTGCAACTATGCATCCGGAAAATCACGAAGTCGCGTACCGCAAACGAACCATTGACGCTTGACAACACGTCAAAAAAGCTAGTAGGTCTGCTGAACAGTGCCGCTGAGCGGCGGCACCAGCTAGGAGAGACTGCATCATCACTATTCCACGGCCACGCTTCGGTTCCCTTAGTGTCGCGAGGGATGGAGGGTAAGCTTGACCCGCTCTTCACGTCAGGAAAGCCCTTACCACCACCTGCGCTGTACATCGGTACTGCCCAGTTTGGTGCGTCACCGTTTGCAAACGCTTTGAGGAGCGCGTTGACATCTCTGGCAGGTGCTCCGAATCGATGTGGTCCCCTGATTCTTGTTGGAGCGGGAACAGGCATTGCACCACTGGTGGCGGCTGTAATGGAGCTCATCCACCGTCACCAGTCGGCACCTTCCCCACCATCGGCACCTTTCCCCTGCTGGGCGATCTACGGTGCCCGTACCACCAAGGAGCTCGTCTACCACCATACATTCATGGAGGCACTTGGCATGGGTGCGATTCGCCACTATACACATGCGCTTTCGCGTGAGACAGAGTCACCAACGACACACAAACATGTGACCGACGTACTGCGTGACCACGCGGATGACATCCGTCAGGGTCTTGAAAGTGGCAGTGCTCAGATATTTGTGTGTGGTCCTACTGCTGTCCTTCGTTCCGTACGCCAGTACATAAGCGGCACTCTTCTGGGCGAAGTGGACGACGATGACAGTGTACGGCAGCAACGTATGATTCTCTTGGAGGAAAGGAAGCAGGTACTGTTTGATGTCTGGAGTACCGTCAGCATTTTTGAGTGACCGTTCGTTACAGCGTGCGCAAAGACCCACTTACACACGCACACACACACACACGTAGCGCGGAAGAGGGGAAAATAAAAAAAGAAGCAGCTGTTGTTGAGAAGCAACAACATTATCATCAGCACATTAATTCCAACCGTATAGTCGCCGACAGGGGTACCGTACACACCCCCGGTGGCGATGCGCGAAACGCGAGTCTGTGTAGCTTTTCGAATCCTTCTAGCTGCCATCCAACTGTCCTGACACACGGGATGACACACCATCGAAATGATTTCGTTATTCCCTCACTTGTTCTGCTCGTGAAGTAACCGCTCAACATTTCTCACGCAGCGGTATCAGCTTCTTCTTTCCGTTCTTTGTTTTTGCCCTCCACACTCGCTGCGAGACGATCCTCTCTACCCTGCCCCTTTGCTATCGATAGGAAAATGGCCACCGAAGGTGTTGTTAATATCACGGCGCTCCTCAAGGAAATGAGCCCTGAGCTTGACGTCAGCGAGAGGTACGTCTTTGCCACTGTCTCCCCTGATCTCGTGGAGGCACACGCCCCGTTCATCTGGGAAACAGCAGTTCCCGCAGCTGTTGCGACTTTTCGCGAGGAGGAAGGCCTCACTCTGATTCTCAAGGAGTCTGTCGTCTCCAGTGGCAAGATTGGCACCTGCACTGTCCCAGAGGCTGTTGTTTCTTTCTGGGCCACGACTATGGGGCCGAATCCTCCAACGATGCAACGTATTACGATGAAAATCCACTCGAGTCTGACAGCTGTTGGTTTCACGGCTGCCTTTAGCAAGGCCTTGACTGAGGCGAACATTAGCTGCAATGTGTTCGCTGGCTTCTTTCATGATCACATTTTCGTCCCCACAAGCGATGCAAGCCGAGCCATGAGGGTCCTGACGCAGCTTTCAACGCAAAGCTGAGTGGACGACATGGACCCGTGTTCTCCTCTGAGCTGCGCAGTATCATCAAACGTACGTACACACACACACAGACATGATCCAGAGAAAAAATATATGAAAATAACACCAAGGACAAAATGAGTAGGACAGTCAGACCTCTCTCTCTTTGTTTCTCACAAACGAAAACGCAGACAAACACCAAAACGTAGTACTGAAAACAGCCGTCTTGTTGAATACAGGGCTGTGCATGAGCACAGAATCATTCGCTTTCCCCATGACCGTCATGTCTGCACTTTCCCATCTCCTCTGTCGTATTGGTCTTCTCTATCCAATCTTGCAGACACACAACCACACCTGTAGCAATCAGCATACAGTCTACAAACACACACACACACACACACACCCAGACATACATAACAACACTAGTTCTGTCAACTATTGACGACCGCCTTTCCCAATCAGCTCACTCACAATGGATAAACCAAAGGACACTTATTTTCGTCGTGCCATCAATTGGATGTACGGTGATGACGCGTACTTACACAATTATCCGTCGAAGGACGTTGGAGACAAGCACATTAACGAATTGCTCGGTCGACATCCTTATCACCCTTACAACCCGGAACTGTCAAAAGGAAGTCCGTGCTTCCAAGAAAACCAAGTCTTCTACGAGTGTATGGAGGCTGATCACGTGGAGGGGTACGAGCTGTATCAAAAGCATGTCGCCTGCTTTGAGCCATACAAAAAAGATTTAATGAAGTGCATAGCGAAGGAGAAGCGGAAGGCTCGGTTACAAGAGCAGAAAGAGTCCGAAGTGGCTCAGCAACAAAAGTAGCCTCTCCAAAGAGGTATTTGGCCTATCAGCACATTTCACAGAAACGAAACTGCTAACACACACATACATTTTGATACGTAAAGGAGCAATGCTTGGTGACATGCTGAAGTCTTCTGGGTACGCTACATGCCAACACAACGATCCTTTGAACGTTCTCAACGCCAGTGGTTGACCACATGTCTTTGTCCCTTTCACGCCTTACGTGTGATACGACGAGACCGACACGCACGCACTCCCCCAACGTGCTCAACACACTTGTTCCCCGCACATTCTCTCATTCTTTCCATCACAGTGATGTACCACGCGCATTGCCCCTTCCATCTTCCATCTGCACCCTGTTCATCGGTCCTCTTCGCTCCCTTTTTCTCTCCTTCAAGTCACAGAAGGGTGTACCTTTTCGCACTATTTCTGCTGCCATTTGAGCTCGACAGCACCCCCCTCCCCATCCACCAACGCAGCTCACAACACACTTTGTCACTCAAGCCAAACACACACACGGGGCCGAACAAGCTGGGGGAACACGCGCACTACTGACGTGTGATACGTATAGCACATTTTCCGCCTTCCGTTGTGCGTACAGGCTTGATTCGCGACGTCTCTTTTCTCCCGTCTATGGGACGCAAGTTGAACGGACAGCCCAGTCCCATGGAGAGCGATCGAGCGCGCGGAAAGAGTAGTACCATAGCCATCACCATTCCGACCGTCACGACTGAGCAGAAAGAGGGATGGCAACCAATTTCTTTTTTTCGCCGTTCCATCCTGCGTCAGCGCAAGGCATCCGCAGCGGAGGACGAAATAGGGCCAACGACAATCACACAGTCGAAGCCTTGTTGCACTACCTGCCGCACCCCGTTCACACAGACACCCATGAGTACCGTGTCAAGCCAAATTCGCACATGCGCACGCTGCGCGCGACCATGCTGCACAGCGTGCAGTACGGAGAAGCTCTTTGCGTGGGCGACGTCGCATGCTTTCTTTGATATCTCAGCCGGTGCCTCAACATCAGGCTCGGCAGAGGAGGTTGACACCACAGAAAATTACAACCGCAACAACCAGAGCGCCAATCACCGTCGCATCAACTCCACAGAACACGGCGATCAGCAGCACCGGGCCGTGACGGTGTGTGCTGCGTGCGACGCGCAGCCGAACATCGTACAGTGCCTGCCCCGCGGTGTGTGGGAATTGATATGGTGCTTTAGTAAACCCACTGACCGCCAGCAGCTACTTCAGCTTTGTCACGCGACCCAACTCGGTGTTGTGCTGCCATACCCGTACGGACGCTGGGGCTGGTCGTCCTTCTTCAACGAGCGCACCTTCCTTTCAAGAGGTGCCCACGGCAGTGTCTTCTCGACCACTCTGCGTGACATCACCGCTTTCCAGGCATCGGAGGCCTCTTACGAGGACGTTGGACCGTCATGCAAACCCAAGCGACAGCCCGGTTGGTGGGCCGCACAGGCTAAGCAACCAGTGGCAGTCAAAACGATTCAAAAATCGGTCATCTACTCCCTCCGCACCTGGCATCACGTCGAGCGCGAGGTCGAGGCCTTACGTCGCTGCCGTCACCCTCACGTCATTGACCTGATCGGCGTCGTACAGGGGCCGAGTGAGGTGTACATTGTACTCCCCTATATCGAGGGCGGTGACTTGTTTGACTGGCTCGTGCGCCAGCAAATACCCTCCGAAGAAGATGTCGCGAGCATCGCGAAGCAGCTTCTCACAACACTGCACTACATGCACGAAGTGTGCGGCGTGGTGCACCGTGATGTGAAGCCCGAGAACATTCTCCTCGAACGCTCCCATAGCGACAGTGACAGCGCTCCCGCCGTACGCCTTGCCGACTTTGGGTACGCGAAGCTGCTGCCCTTGCCTGACCGCGACAGTCCTGTCATACGCTCGCAGAAGCTCGGATTACCCCCGCTCTCACCCTCTTCGCCCATGTCTTCTCTTGCTGGGTCTACCTCTACACCGCGAGGCTCACCACTCATTGGCTCCAGTCACCGCCGACGTCGCACTGTCTCCGCAACGCCCTGCGGCACGCTGGGCTTCGCGGCTCCGGAAATTCTGGCTGCGTACGACGCACAGCGAGAGTTGGACCGTCTGCACCGCACGTCCCCGCTGACCCCGCTCTCCTCCACCGTTCAAGGTCCGCAAATGTCCATCGAAGCCCTGAAGCGAATGGACATCTTCGCCGCAGGGATTACCCTGTGCATCCTACTTACCGGCTGCGAGCCGTTCCACGGTAGCTGCTCCGCCGAGCACCTCCAGTCGGTTAGTGAGGGGGTGGACTTTAGCGGGCCGCAGTGGAGCTACGTGTCACGTTTCGCTAAGCGACTCATCGGGCGGATGCTCTCTGTGCGGGCGTCGAATCGACCTTCTGCGCTTGAGTGTCTTAACTCACGTTGGCTCAAGATCCACGATCAGGAGGCTTTCACCGGTGGCGTCGACGATGGCGTCTTCGCGCTGCCACCGCCCAGCCGCGACGAGCTTCAGCGCTCGTACCGTGCCTCTGTCGGGACGCTAAAGAAGAACGACAACTGGATGTACGTTCAGGATGCCGCTGGTGTAGTCAAGGCTGTGCCGCGTCCAGTAGCAACCGACTAGAACAGCGTGCTCTGTCAACGCCTGACTCTTTTATTTAGCTCTTTTTTTTATCTCTCCCTTTCCTATCTTTATTTTCGCCCTTTTCATTCGTTTCTGTTGTTCTTTGAGCTTTCTATTTCTGTAGTTTCCTCCTTTTCTCATCTTTCTGTTCTTTCGCAAAAAACAATCAAGCAAATGGTGTTGTACCCCCTCTCTTTATTTATTCATTTTGTTCCTGTTGTTGTATGCTCTACTTGCTTCACTTGATCGCCCCACGCTCTCCGTCCACCTCCTTGGCGTTGGTGTGGAGTTCCAACTGCTCGACCGCACCCCTACTCCTTTCATCCCTACTCTCTCGCGCTGAATGATAGACCGTGACTGTTTGTGAGCGTTCGCTGCTGTGCCGGTGCGATCGAAAGCAACACCATCAAAATGTCATGACAACACAGTCAAACTTTCCATGCTTTACCTTTGATGTGTCGGCCTTCCGGCGGGCCAACACGTACTCTTGCTCTTCTTTTTTTTTTTTTCCGGTACTTTTTTTTTACTTTCGGCAAACATGGCATTGATGCAGGTCCGCTGAGGCGAGTGAGCTTTTTTGGTACCAACTTTTTGTTTCTCCTCTCTTCAGTGCGTGCCCATTATACGGCTGCACTACCCCTCTGTGAACACAGCCGTGCTTTATTTCTTGTTCATATTCGTCTCGGTCTCCCAGAGCAGAAGCACACTTTATTTTCAACTCTGCGCAAGTAGTAGGATCTCGTTTTTCCCTTTTCTTTCTGCAAACTTCTCGTCCTTTCTACCCCCTGCCATCATCTGGCCTTGTGCGCTGTGGCGAACTGGTCCACTACACCAAAGATCATTGTAGATGTTGGGCTCCTTACCCTCGAAAACTGAAGTGTCCTTTTCCTGCCTTTTCCTGCCTTTTCCCCTTTTCCCCTTTTCGTCTCCAGCCACACCAGTTACTTTTCAGTACGCGCGTCGGTGTGGTGGCTTCTTGAAAACACGTGTCTTGGATTCCCAGTGCTGTCTGTTTTTCCTTCAACCAAAAGTTGCACTCTGCGCACCCAGACTGCGAAATCGTCCTCGTCGGTACACTCTTTTAGTGCACTTTTGTCTCCTTTTTACTGCGATACACACCATTCCAAACTCGCCTCCACTCACGCGCGGGATCGTTCCATCCCCTATGCTTGTCTGTTTTTTCCCTTCCCTTCCCTTCTCTTTTCTTTCTCTTCTTTCTCTTCTTTCTTTTTTTTTTGTTTTTGGTATCTCTTTTCCATCCTATCACCCCTCGGGGCGAAGTGTTTCGCCACCGTTCTATTTCCCTCGTATTTCTCACCACCACGAAGAGCTCCACTTCTCTCACACGCACCCCCCCCGAGATGCAAAACCAGCACCGTTTATCTTGACGCCTCCCGCTTCTGAGCAGTTGAGAAGCCACAAACGAGCACATGAAAGGGCGAAAAAAAAAAAAGAGCGAAAGCAAAGCGAAGCGTTTGAGCACTCCGTGCCGCCTTCCTTATGACATGAGGCTAAACAACAGAGGCCAACTTGACAACCGAGTACATGGCCTCCACGCACTGTATCAACTTTACGCCAACCACCACTCTCTTGTCCTATCAACATCTTCCTGCTTCACATCCTTTCCAATTATTCTTTGTGGCTGGAGGTGCACTTTTTTTTTTCTTTCTTTACAAATTGAACCGTCAGGAAGGTAAAATTGTGTGTGAAGCGCTCTCTGCGTACAACTGACGCACAGCTCTCCTCACCGCTTCTCGTCTTGATTGCACCGTTGGCGCTCATAGATATCCACAACTTGTTGACTCTCCACAGCGACAGAGGGTACGCAACCACGCGCAGTCTAGAATTTGATTTACTGCGCTCCTCTCTGTCGATTCCTGTCAATCTTCAACGTGTGCCACCCTTCTCGACGCTCCCTTTCTCTTGCATACATGGCCGTGGCGATGGAGACCACACCCGAAGTAGCGCCTCAGCTCACCCTACTCTGGGGCACTTGGGAGCTGTGGTGTGATCTGCCCTCTAGCACGTCCGCACCGAGCAACTCGGACGGCGCCCGGAACAGTGCGCACCTCGCCGTCGCGGAGAATGACAACTGGCTCAATCAAGTGAAGAGCATCGGCTTATTCGACAGCGCCGAGGGTTTCTGGGGAGTCCACAATTGCACTGTGCCGCCATCACGACTTCCGACAAACAGCTCGTACTATCTGTTCCGCAAGCACATCGCCCCGATGTGGGAGCACGAGGCCAACCGCCGTGGTGGCAAATGGGTACTGGTCTTCACGCTTCCGAGCAGCGCGGTTGGCGACGCGAACCGTGCTGACAACACAAATGCGGACAGCTTACTGCCCGTGGATGTCGCGTGGCAGAGGCTGTGTCTGGCCACCGTAGGCGAGCTTTTCCCGTGTGCGGAGGAGGAAATCTGCGGACTGACTGTGAGCCGCAGTCGGACCCGTCAGGGCAAGGTACCGGGGACGGGTGTGGAAGAGTGGAAGGTGTGCGTGTGGACGCGGAACGCCGAGGATGAGGCGGCACAAATGAGCATCGCCCGTTTCGTAAGCGAGCTACTCGAGGCTGACTGCCCAGGCACACAAGACACGACCGATGCCGACGCTGTCAACACGACGCGTGACCTATCCATGAGTGGCGAAGGCACACCATCACGGCAACCCTGTGCGTACACAGCGCCGCTCAAGTCCAAACCACTCAATGTCTCGACAGACGCCACCACACCAACGCCCTTCAAGGTGCGCGCACAGTCCACGAGCTCAGCCAAACTGCCCATGGCGTACTTGGCGCATCGGGAGTTGATGGCGCTCAAGCAGCGGAAACACACGAAAGGTGCGGGAGGCCCCGCCTTTGGGCCCAAGTATGTCCTTTGATGGCAAGAGAGCTAGAAAAGGAAACAAGAGAACACAACCGCAACAAGAGACAGTCGTTGGAAGAAAGACGGACGATCCTGTTGCCACGGCGTGCCAGAACAAGGCGAAATGAAGGAAAGGGTGCGTTGAATACGGCACGCAGGGGAGTCGCTTCGATCCCCGACCGTAAATGCTACACACTACTTTTTTTTTTTGTTTGTCTGCGGTCGTTCTCTTCTTCTTTGTGCTTTAAAGCATATCCCTCTCGTACACCGCGACAGAGAGGAACGGATTGGATCCACACGTTTCATCTCACCATAGATATCTCCGGTCAGTGCCCACTTATCCACGTGTGCACCTGCGGAGAACAACCATCGCCACTCATAAAGACCCCCCGAAGCCACACGTACACAAAACGAGGAGACACGAAACGACACGAAACGACAGGAGCGACGGTGTACGCAGCAGTACATCTGCGTGGTGCTCCAGCTGGTGAAATGGCCACTCTGAGCCTTGTTTTACTGTTGTGTAGACGACGCAGCTCAGCCACTCGCACTTGACGAACGGGGCGTCACGTTCGACCCAAGGAGAGGAAAGCACAATACGCTCGAAAAAAGGTAAAAGAAACTGCGACCCCCCTTGTCGATTGGACGCTTGCATATCACGCATCTATACGCCTATTCCTTCCTTGTTACCGCAAGAGGAGCCGAATAGCCGCCTTTTCATGCCGTCCCTTCTCCTTCACTCCCCCCCTCGTGGCACACTCTGAAACTGCACCATTTGGCTACTTGTTGGAACAACTGTGAGGCAGAACGCACCAGAAGAGTCTCGCGCGCGTTTGGCGTGCGTTTGTGACAGTCTCGTCAACGTTTTTTTTTTTTTCTTGTGGGCGTAAATTGTGACGCTTACCTCGTTGCCTTTCCGCTGTCGACTGTTCTTGTGACTCTGCTGCTTTATCCGCACTATTTTTCTGACCGATAGTCTGTGCTCTCAATTGATCAGCTTCGTGCTTTGTTTCTCTCTTGTACGATGGGACCTTCCAGTCGAACGGTGCACCTGACCACGTGGGCACTTGTCACTATTGTGGTGGCGGGGCTTGATGCGGTATTCTCTGTTGGCTTCCTCACACACAGTCGATCTTTCTTCCTCGACTTTGGCTTCCCCCTCGCCGCAACGGCGAGCGCATTCCAGCTGTGGACAATCGCCGCGTTGGTGCTGGCGCTGTGTTGGTGTAGGGGCCAGCTCATACCACTCCATCGTTTGCCGATGGCCTACGTCATGCCCGCGTCTTTCTGTTTCGGTGGCATGTACCTTGTTCAGAACACGTCGCTCATTCACAACTCGTTGCTTTTTCACTGCCAACTGAGACCTGCGTCTATTGTTCTGTTCAGCGTTGTGTCCCCGCGTATCCACGATATCACACACGGACCTCCACAGCACCGCGGCCGCTGGCTCACCGCCGTTGTTGTTCTCCTGGGGGCTCTCATCAGCATGGCGGCGGACCCCGAGCTGAATTGGCTCGGCACGCTCGTAGGCGTGTTTCACGTCTTCATTTCCGCCGTTCACGAGTCCTTGCTCGTGACCATCCAAGCCGAGCTTGACTGCGACTACGTGCAGCTCCTTGCGTACACGGCACCACTCGCTGCACTGGGCCTGACCTTTCTCTGTCATGTTATCGATGACCTGGGCAACCAGCCGGTGTGGCCGCGCGGTGCGGCCGCGTGGGAGCTGTTCTTCACGTGCGTGTACGCCGCGCTGACGCCCGTGACGGCGCAGCTGCTGTCAAGGCGGTTGTCTTGTGTAGGCTTCCAGTCTTTTGGGCTGATGAAGCTCAGCGTCATGCTGTGGGTTGGCTACCATAGTCTCCGTGCACCACCCACACCGTGGCGTGTGGCAGGCGGTGCGCTTGTGTGCTTGCTGGCGTTGACACGCTACACATCACCACTGGTACCCCCCTCACGCCCCAACAAACGAAGGGCTGACGGCCGAGCGGTGGCAACAGAGGCGCTACCAGAGGTGTAGAGTCTGTGGGCTCATCCGTTCCACTGTTTCTTCGCTTTTTCACCTTGCTCCCAACTTGTCGTCACGACTACCAATGCTATGATTTTCTCACTTGAATACGCCGGGTCACAGAGGAAGCACGTCAAGGAGAGTATCCGTCCTCATCGGCTCGCTGTGTGTGTGTGTGTGTGCCTAGGCGTGCCTCGATAGACACAGCGGTGACTCCGTAAATATCTGTCCTAGATGAACGAATGCAAGAGCGCTGCTCAGCGACGCGATTCCCCGTCTATGCACACACTTCACATGGCATCTCCCTCACACCTTCCTCACCCTACTGTCTTCTACGACAAGCGGAAACGCGTCGGACGGTGATCCGCCTTGTCCCACCCTGTCTTTTTGTTGCTGCTGTTTCTGGTGGGCTCATTTTTGTTTCTTTTGTTCGCTAGCTCTCTTTTGTTTTGTTTTGTTTTGTGCTCTCGTGGCTCATGTTGCTCCGTCACGTGCACGCACTCTCTGCGGGCGCCGCGCTCCGCGTCGTAGTGGCTCCCAGAGACTCATCGCTTTGGTATCCAAGCGCCGTGCCGACGACAGGGGCTGCGCTTTCCATGGGCCGCCGTGCGCTGCACATGCCGCCTGGTGGGTTCGATGAACCCCTGCCTCCCACGTTCGGCCGGCAGCAAGGGAAGGGCGAGCTGAGCCACACCAATCTGCGCAAGAGACGACAGAAGAGGCGGCTGCTGCAAAGTCAACGACGGCGCCTGCCGTTGGGCGCGTTGAAGCAGCGCACGCCACAGGCGTCGCTCACGAAGATCAAGCAGGAACTACTCGCACTCGGTGAGCGTTCGACACAAGCGCTCAAAGGCCCACCGCAGCCGTCCATTTCTATTGTCAAAGGACTCACTCCAGAGGCTGATTCCTTTGGCCACGACGACGCTGACACCGCTATCGATGCAACGCGAGGGGTGGCGCCATCGCCTGTCGCAGGAAGCACGGCTTACGTGCACCGCCTTGACGCCACCGAGGTCGCACACGGTGTGGTGGATGAACTCGCCAACACCGAGGACGAGGATGATCAAAGCAGCGGAAGGAGCGAGAGTCGGAGCGCTGCGCGATCTCTGGGCTCGGCTGGTGTCCACGACCTCGGTCACGCGAACGCGCGACGACCAAAGGGAACGGGCACACTTTTGGATCACACGGCAAGTGTGTCTGAGAAAGCCAACGCCCACTCTGAAGTGTTCGCACTGACTGAGGCTGCCTCATCCGGCGTTGTGCCGGGAGCGGCGGAGGCAGGAGGCCTCGACACACAGCCACTCGAGCCTGGCTCTGGCGACCGATCGCCCGAGGGCCTCGTCGCCAGCGCCGTGGCTAGCCATTGGCAGGACTACCGCGAGGCCGACGCCGCAGCGGATGCCGCAGCGATGGCAATGGAGCGACGCTTCGCCGTCTCTCCGCGGAGTAGCGTTCTGGGCAGTGATCTCGACCGTCTGGAGCACGACATGCTCCGCGACCACCACCAGCACCTTGCACGACAGCCGCCGCTGGATGGCGTGTACGCGCAGTTCGGCGGCGGCCGACGGGGGAAGCGCATGCTGTGGGAGCCCTCCTCGTCTTTTGACAAGCTCAACCGCAAAGACTTTGCCGCTAATCGCGCCAGCGAGCGCACACTCGGCGACGCTGAAAACCGCAACTTGTCACCGTACCACATGTACGCGGAGGCCTACCGCGAGGCGCAGCACGACGCACGCAAGGCACAGCTGCAGCAGCACCAGCAGTCGCAGCGAGAAGCGGGCAAGGGCATCAACTACACACGCACGCTGCGCAATCGGCTGGGAGAGGAGTCACTGGACGATCACGAGAGTTTGGAGGCGGCTATGCGCGTCGATGACACCCAAGACTCTATTGAGCGCGCGGCTGAGGAGAATCCTCACTTCCCGCTCGCGACAGAGAACGAAGCCGCAGCGCAAGCCTCAGCTCGACCGCGCGCCGACGCTGGACGCGGTGCATTTGATGATGACGCCAGCCAATCACGTGATCGGCTCATCATCGTGGACGCCCGACGCGACTACAAGCCACAATTAGTCGTGCAGGCCCCCGCGGTTGGCACCGACTCTGCTCACCTCATGCAAAGCCATTCTGCGGCTGAGAGCGCTGCGGACGAGGACAATGGCGTCATCTACGACGCGTACCGGCAGCGACCAGCGGATACTCGGCTGGTGGCCATGCGCGGGCCGGATTACTGGGACGATCCAGAGCATCGGCGCGACATTGAAGAGCGTGCACAGCTTCGTCATGCGGCCTTTGCGCTTGAGAAGTTGCAGCAAGGCGCGATGGATACGAGCGAGATCGAGTATAGTGTGAACAAAGTCCGCAAGGAGACATTCCTTTACTTCCAGGCGCATCCCATAAATGAGATGATTCAGGAGCCGTTTGTGCGTATCCGTCGCGTGCTGCCCAAGGGAGGGGCGGAGGGCATCTACTACGACCCTTTCGATCCGTATGAGGGCACCGTGGATTTGTCCGCACCGGCCACCACCGCGGCCGCAGCGATTGCGAGTGGCGCGACGGTTTCGCCCGCTGGGATTTCGCCAGACAGCGCCGATGAACACACGCCCACTTCAGCCGTGCAGAAGGCCACCACTGACGAGGACAGCGCGTCGCTCCGCTTCCACATGGACGTTGATATTCCTGTCCAGGACGCGCGACGCATGGCGCAGGAGCTGGGCCTCGACCTCATTCGAATCGGTGCCATTCACTCGCAGAAGAGTGATCGTCGTATTGTGGCCCTGTGTATGCTCGCGGACCACCGCGAGCACATGCGCGATATGATCAAGTTCAAGATCCAGAAGCTCGGTGTGCAGCCCCCACCCACAAAGGCGTGCATTGAGGTCCCCTTTACCGGTGGCATCCACCCGCACGCCATCCGCTTCAAAGCTGTGGGCATCGCGAAGCACCTGCTCCACCGCCACGCCATTCGACTGAACCTGACCAAGTTCGGTACCCCACGTGAGGGCTTCCCTGTGTTCCAGTCCATCCTGGACGAAGTGAAGCGACAGTGTCTGCGGCTCAAAGCTTACCACAAAGCGGGTGAAATTCAGGCCGACTACAACGAGATCTACTGCTACCTCTACCCCTCGACTGGCCGCTCTCCCAAGACCACCGTCGACCACCCCACTCCTGCCCAGGTGCGTGCCGTGCAGGACTTCCGCATCCTCGAGAACGAGAAGGAGGTGTACTTCGACGATCTGATGGCCAAAGTCTCGGCGCGCGAGCGGCTGACATACCTGACAAAGCTGGAGAACGGCACCGCGTGGGCGGAAAAAGATGAGGGCATGTCGTTGCAGCGCCAACGCGCACTGAAGGTCATGCTCGGCTATTTGCCGAAAGGCAACAACGAGCTGTACAGCGCACGTGGTGACGTCAACATACCCGCCCCCTTCCGCTCCAGCCACCCGACGTCTGTGAGCGCTTGGTCCTCAACGCAAGAGTCGAACCTTGAGCAGGCTAGCCGCGGTGCGGCGGCTCTCGGCAAGCGCGCGAGCATGGCTATCAGCGAGATGCACGATCTCGGTGAAACCCCCGAGAACCCAACGCAGCTGGATCGATTCTACTACCGCGTTCAAGGGCCTGCACTGGAGGTGGGCGAGTTCAAAGAGGCGCTGGGTCTCAAGGATAACAGACGGAAGAAGCCGGCACTCGCCCCGGGCTTTGCGACACTTGGTATGAGGAACGGGGGCAGGCCCGAGCAGCCGGGCTGGGAGGCCACCAAGTAACTAAAAAAGGGGCGCCGCTCGTGCAACGCGAAACACGGGAAAGAAGCCGACATCAAGATGCAGAGAGAAGCGAGACAATAAAAACAAAACAAAAAAAAAAGAGAGAAGTTGAACAACAACTTGCGGTACTTCTCTTTTTCGTCTCCTTCTTCTTTTTTTTCTTTTCTTGTTCACATACACTGATTGCCTTTGCTGTCTGCGTGGCTTGTGCAGCGCATTCGAAATTAACATACGCACACACACACACGCACACTACCTTTGTACACACCCAACCACACTTGACAGACGTCTATTCAAACGACGCACGGTCACGCAGCTAGGCGAATACACGGCTGCCGTGAAGTGCGCGAAGAAAAAGTTCGACCGAGAATGAGGTGAACCCGACAAAATCGCGTCGACAGGCAATTCCACCACCGTCGCCTCTTATTTTATTTTTTGTTTGGGTTAGCTTTGTGTGGCTTCGTGTGCGCCAACTTCGGCTGACGTTGACCTTTCTCTCTCCCCCATTCACTCCTCATCGCTCGCATCTCTCCTTCGACAATACGTCACTTGGTTTCTCCGCTCCCGTACTTTGCCATCATCACTTACGCATGAGTTGAACAGCGAAACATTCAAGCGTGTTTCTCTCTGTTTTTCACTTCATTCCCTCAGCTATGTTCGGACGCCGCGTGGCGAGCAGCTGCCCGATCCCCAAGACGATGTACACACGTCTGGGGATCAACTCGGCTAAGCAGGCTGCACGCATGCTTCCCCCGCTGGTCCCTCTCAGCGGACTCATCTCCCGCTCTGTCTGCGGCACTTCAGGCGTCTTCTCGTCATTGGTGGCGAGCTCTGAGCTTACGTCAGCGGATGCGGCGACGCCAGTGACGCTTCTTGCGGCGCTTGGGCTGACCCCGCAGATATTCCTCGGCGTGATGAACGCCAACCCACTGCTGTTGAGAATGATATCTGATACAATGTGTACTTATAGTGTTATAAAATGCCCTCACTTCCTACCACGCCTCTCCCAGTGATTCCACGCTGTGCTCTGTGCGTCTTCTCAGATCACGTGCGTCTCTCCGTTCACCCGCTCCTCTTCTCTCCACCTTTTACCCTTGATCCCCCTCACTCTTCCCTGTACGCATACTTACCAGGAAGTGACCGCCGCGCGGCAGGCAAGCGCGCAGCAGGTGTGTGAGAGTGAGAACGAATAAACAAGCTAATTGCAGATGGGACGACTGATACGTACGAATGTCTCACGTCCAGCACGAGAAACCGCGACAGCATCACAACGTGTGCGAAAATCACAACACACTCTGCGGTAACTCTTCGTTGGCAACAACGCGAGGAATCATCCTTTTTTTTTCCCGTACATTTAGGATCTGACTCAAAGAACGAAAAACGAACGAAAAGAAAAGAAAGACCACACTCACACATGAAAATACTTGAAGGCCACAAATTGGTGCGCTTCGT
Source organism: Wallacemonas rigidus (assembly GCA_030849045.1). Classification (NCBI taxonomy): domain Eukaryota; phylum Euglenozoa; class Kinetoplastea; order Trypanosomatida; family Trypanosomatidae; genus Wallacemonas; species Wallacemonas rigidus. The sequence continues at coordinate 26,062 of JASAOL010000528.1, forward strand.
CCTTTTTCCCCCCTCTCATTGTTGTTGTCGTGCACAGTTGCTTTTCGCTGTGCTAAGCGTAGTCACAAATACAAATCCATTGAGTTTCTCCGAACATCGCGAAATGAGAGACAAAACAGCACAGACTGTTTTTTTTTTTTGCTCTGGAAAATATTAACAACTCTTTTTCTCGTTTTTTTTTGTTCTTACACACACCCACACAGACTTAGCAGCATTCACAATAAATAACAACAACAACAACAACAAAAAAAGCAAAAACACAACAACAACAACAAACCCGACACGAAATAAGATGCGGTCATCACGCGGTGTCAGCCCGGCGTCGGCCTTCAATGAGCGGTATCGTCTGCACACGTTCTCACAGACGCGTGGGCAACGATGCGCTCGCACATACACACTCACACAAGTGCGTGCATGTCCAATTCGGACAAAATGAGCTGTGCTGCACGGATCTACTCGTCCGCCGTCGCACCATTGCTGACGCCTGTAGCCCCTTTGCGTGTGTGCACTCGTGAAGCACCTACCCCGATGCCATGTCGTCTCGCACTCATCAATCGGCATGGATGGTACCTTGTCTTACCTACTCGTTTGCGCGACACCACACAATAACACTACCCCGTGCATCTACATTTGTGCTTCTTCTCTCACATGTTTCACATCGTGAGGCGTATAGACTGCCTTCGTACACGCGTAGAATTTATATTAGAGATAGAACGCACACTCACTCCCCCTTTTTTTCTTGAATTAGATACTGCCTCAACACGTTGTCACGTGTGCGTCGACGTGCGAGATGTGGCACTCACTCTTTTCGTTCGCCAAGTCATGGACCAAGAGCCCGGAGGACGTTGTCGAGGACGCTTCTAAGCCGGTCGTCGTCGTCACAGCAGCGCCACCACCGAGCTTCCGTATCGATCCTCTCAAGCACGTGCACAACGTTGAGCGCATTCAAAGGCGCAAGAGCCACGCGTGTTCACCCGTGCGCGTGTCACCGCATACGCGCTCCTGCACACCCTCACCCGTCGCTCATCCGTACGCGTCCGCATCGCCGGCGGTACCATCCTCGCACCCTGTCGACACGATCAACGCACTCATGGGTGAGCTGCTTGACGATGCACACGAGTTCAATCGACGGCCATCTGTCCGCACCAGGGCCGCTGCGGTGCCTCCGCCGCTGGCGCCCGCACCCGATGTGCGCGCATCCTCGTACGATGGCTGGCGCGATCCGCTGCTGGAACGAGGCGGTGAGAGCCCGATCGCTGACGAGTGTGGATCTTGGGAATACCAACACGCATGTGCTGATGCCTCATCGTCGCTCGCGCGGCAGGACCACACCCGCCCGTTCACGAATGGATTTGAGAGCGTGTCGGCGACGCCAACGACGATGACAAGCACTCTCAGCCGGGATCTCTTCATGGACCTTCTGGATGCCGAGGAGACGCAGCGAAATGCTATTGAGCGTGCGGAGGCGCACTGCTGGTGTAGCCTTGGTGGCACGCTCTCCTACGTGTGCAGTGTGCTGACGCAGGAGGCCCACCGGAGTAAGCTCAATCCGTCCAGACCCCAGGATGCGACATCACCACAGCCTCCGTTATCGTCGTGGCTGCGATCTGCGAGCGATGCCGATGGGCTCACTGACACCAGTACCTCGGCCGGCTTCACAGGAGCGCGTAGGGACTTCTCTCTCCGCGAGCGATCCGCCTCTCCCTTCTCTGTCGGGTCACCGCGACCCTCACAGCCTTCACTGTGCGGTGATGCGAGACACCCGTACGCAGTACCAGAGCCATGCCCCGCGCGGTCATCGGCACACCGCGCACCGCGAAGCTCTCCGCCCACTTCGCGCCCCTTTTTGCGGTCCCTCGCATTGAATGTCCCGGCGCCTGCGAAGCCACAGCCTTGTACGCCATCACGGTCACCGTTGCCGCAGTCTCCGCGAGGGACTCGTGGGCGTCGCTCGCCGCTGGTCTCCCCGCCACGGCACACGGCAGCGAGGGAGAGCCTCCTCCTTTCGCCACCCGCACCACCGCTGGTGCCGTCTTCCCCGTGCGCCAGCCCCTCATCGGCATCCGCTGTACAGCTGTGCGGCCAAGCAGAGGCGGCGGCGGTGACGTGGGTGCCTGTGACCAGGAACGCACGTGGCCAACTGCAGGTGGCATGGCAGGCATGGAATACGGCCACGTCAGCCGCTGTCACCGCGCAAACCACCACACATTGTGCGTGGCCACATCCCCCGTCACCTGCGTCGTCCTCACAGCTCTACCGAGCCCTCGATGGTGATGAGATGGAGCCCACTGTGGAGGTATCAGCGTTGTCCGCACCCACGGATGGGTACCCCCCCGAACCGCTGCAGCATGGTGCGGTCGGCCGTAGACTGTACGCACAGGAAGCACTGGCCGCGCGTCGTCCGCGTATTAGTGTTATTGGGCATCACAGAGACGTCTCTTCATTTTCGACGCCGGCTTTTGAGGCAGCAAGGTTAGATGAAGTGAGCGTGGTGGAGGCGGAGAGCGAGGAGCACTTACACAGCACGGTGCTTCGCATTGACGCGAGTGAAATAAGCGCTCTCGATCTCTCTGGAGCGGAGCCACCAGCCTGTCATGACGGCGATGATCGCGACACACAGCTACCACTGGCACATGTGTACGGACGACAGGAGCGTGGCGCATCACCCCCGCCCCCACGACGATACTTCCAGGGCTACACAATTCATTCGCTCTAGCATCTGACACAGTCATGGGATAGGCATCCTCAGTCGATCTTTTTTTCTTTTCTTTTGACACACGTACACCCACACGCACTGACAGCCACACGCAAGGCGGTTACCTCATAGAGCCTGTACGCGCACAAAACAAAGAAACAACCACAACAATACCGTGAGAAAATATACAATAAAATAACAGCACACGGTCACCAACGCGCAGGCACCCTTAGAAATAAAAAAGAGGTATGTCTGAGATGGCGCCATCTCCTTTCCGTGCGGACGAGCAGAGTGTGCGACCGTCCTACTGCGATCTGATGTCCAGCGCATCCGTAATCTGTCGCGCCCCTCTTCTCTCACGCCTAGTCTGCAACCTGATCGCGGCTCGCACACTCGCTTCGTGAACTCTTTGTCTGAAACCTTCCTTTCTTGATCTCTTTGATACTTCTCTTGCGTTTTTTTTTCCGCTCTCCCTTTTTCTCTTTTCGCTCCGCCTCTCCGCTCAAGTGCCACAAACCGCGCTCGAATCACCTTCTTTTTACGTTCATTTTGTCGCAACTCCCCAAGAGCAACGCCCATTTTTTCAAAGGGGAGAAAAAGCTTAAGCATAGCTAAGAAATTGAGTGAACTTTTACTTTTTTATCCACCATGTCTGATTCTGACGCGAGCTCCTCTGTGAGTGAAGACAGCCTGCCACCGATGGACATTGAGTACCCTCTCAACACACCAACCGAGGTCCCGGACACGGAAGGTGGTCTCTTCAAGACCGTCCTCGTGGAGGGTACCGGCTCGAAGCCGGTGAAGGGCGCCAAAGTGACGGTGCACTACGTCGGCACGTTGGAGGATGGCACACCGTTTGACAGCAGCCGTGACCGCGGTGAGTTCTTCGAATTTACGCTGGGCAAAGGTCAGGTCATCAAGGGTTGGGACAAGGGTGTGGCGACCATGCGCATTGGCGAGAAGGCGATCCTCAAGTGCTCGCCAGACTACGCGTACGGTCCGACGGGCAGCCCGCCGAAGATCCCTGCCAACGCGACACTGCTGTTCGAGGTCGAGCTCTTCGACTGGACCCGCGATGTGGACATCTCGAAGGCCAAAGATCGCAGTCTCATGAAGAGCATCCTGGTCGATGGTGTGGATTACGAAAACCCCGGCTACGAATCGGAGCTGTCGATGGACCTCTCCATCTTCCTCGGCCCCTACACCCCGGAAAGCGCGTCGACCATGAAGCCTGTTTTTGCCAAGAAAAACTGGGCGGTGCAGATCGGCGAGGTGATCCTACCGCCGATGCTCGAGAAGTGTCTTGAGAGCATGCGTAACCGCGAGTCCGCTGCGTTCCGCGTCAACCACACGCTCGTGCCGGTGGAGGGCGTGCCTGACTACTTGATCCCCGCTGCCGCTGATCGGGGCGAGGATACGCAGGATGTGAGCTACCTCGTGGAGATCCACAGCCTGCGCACGGTCAAGACGTGGGACTTCCACGGCCAGGAGAAGATCGCCGAGGGCGCCAAGCGTAAGGACAAGGGCAACACGCACTTCAAGGCGGGCGAGCTGGACCGTGCTGAGCGTGCGTACCGTCGAGCCTTGGAGTTCGTGGGTGAGGACTACGGCTACAGTGACGAGGACAAGGCTGAGTGCCACAAGGTGCGCATCGCCACGCTCGGGAACTTGTCACAGGTGCTTCTGATGAAGAAGAGCTACGCCGATGTGTCAGTCAACTGCGACAAGATTCTGGCTATGGACGCCACCAACGCCAAGGCACTGTTCCGCATGGCCAAGGCACTCGATGGACTCCAGGAGTGGGACTCTGCGCAGCGTGCCTTGGAGAGGCTGCTCGAGGTGGAGCCAGGCAACGCCGACGCACTGGCCCTCCGGGCTTCCATTCATGCGTCACAGAAGGCCTTCGACAACAAGCAGAAGTCTATCTTCAAGAAAATGTTTTCGTAAAATGACAAAAAAAAAAAAAAAGAAGAAGCTAATGGTCCGGCCCCTCACCGCACGTGTGCGCAAGGGACGACTCAGTCTGTGGGTAGCGACATCACACGCTGGGCGCAGAGTCACTTCCTCTCCGGTCATCTTTTTTTTTTCCTTTTCTCTTGTTTCGTTCTTATTTTCCGCAGTAAAACCCTATTCCATGACTCCTAACACACTCATGACGGTGATCTGAATAGAGCACACAGAAAATGAAAATGAAAAAGAAAAAAGAAAAGAGAACAATATCGGACACACGAACCACAGTACAACGTGGCAAAGTGGTGGGAGGCGAGGTCGGCGACAGCAGTAGGCGTGCGCGATTCATACTCGCGATCGATGCGTCAATATTGGGATTGTCTACTGCTCATCTGCTTGATCTCCTTATGAATGTTGCCGGCAAACCTTGCGATTGCTGCACTGCTGCACGTACCCCTTTTTTTTTCCTTTTTTTTTCCTTTTACCCGCGAGTGCGCGCTTATCTATCCATGAACTGCGTATCCAATCCACTTCCCCCCCTTTTTTTGCTTCCCGATCACCCGCTGCTCACCAGCCTCCTCATCTCTCTATCTTCCCCGTCCTTTTCCATCCTCCCCTCTGTTCCTCCACTTTGTCCCCTTCATTTTTTTCCGAGTCAACATATAGCTCATTATCGTTATTCTTTATCTTTTAGGTTGCGTTACGTGTGAGCGACAAGAGGCGCAAAGACGAAAGCAATCTTTGCTGCTCGCTTTTTTTTTTCCCCATCTCACTGTCTTCATTGAGGGCCGTTCGCAGCGATGTCTGAAGGCTATTCTGCAAACACGCTGCACGCGGCCGGCACGGCCTCCGACGCAGACCCGCTCCGGAACCGCGTCTCCATCACCTTTACATCTCGCGGTACAGACATTCACATTCCGTCCACGCGGCACATGTGGAGCAGTGCGTTGTCCTTTGTCTTCAGCAGCGTCAACAAGGTTTCCGCGACGCTCTACCCCATCCCACTCTCTGCCGTGGTGCTCGCCTCGACTGGCTTGTGCGTGTACGTCCACCGCGCCCCAGCGAACGCGCCGATCTTGACGAACCCCGTCGCCCACTGGCTCCTGTACTTCGACTCACTGCTCCCGCTGTCGATAGTACCTCCACGCTTTCGCGCCGCTTCAGTCGTCGCGAAGACCTCCGTCGCGCTCCTCGGTGCGGTGACGGTCGTCAATCGGTTTATCCTGCGCCGTCTGCTGCGCTACCAGGGCTGGATGCTGGAGCGTAATCCAGCCAAACCGAGCCTCGTCACACGACTCTGGGCCATCACACTCAAGACATTCTTCACGCGTAAAAATATCCGTAACATGGATGCCTATGAGGGGTGCCTTCCGGTCCAACCACTGCCTTCGCTGTCGAGCACGGTGGCGCACTACCTCGACAGCATGCGCGGTGTGCTGTCTTTACCCGGTGCCGACCGGGAAGACTGGATTGAGCTGCGCCGCACGGCCGAGGCCTTCCTCTTGAGCGAGGGCCCCAGCCTGCAGCGTGCCCTGCGGCTCCACCACGTCATCAGCAAGAACTACGTGACGGATTGGTACACGCGCAACGCTTTCCTCGCCACGCGTCAAGGTCTGTGTGGCCGGTCAAACTACTACACCATCCCCTTCGCCGCGTTCCAGCCGACGCCATTACAGGCTGCTCGTGCGGCCGTCATCACCTTCAATTTGGTGAAGTTGCAGCGCCGCGTGGCCAAACGAGACTTGATGCCGAACTTCACGGGACCGTGTGACTGCGTGCCGGTCACGATGTCACAATTCCCTAAAGCGTTCAACACTACCCGCATCCCTGGCCGTGACGTGGATACACTGGAGCACCACCCAGGTGAAGACTACATCGTCGTTCTTCACCGCGGACAAATCTTCAAAATGCTGGTTCTACATCCGCGCTCACGCCGTCAGCTCACGCCGCGGCAGTTGGAGACTCTCTTCAGCAGCATTCTTGACAACGTGGCTGAGACACTGGGCGGCGGCAGCGGCACGAGCACCGGACTCGATGACGAGTCCGAGGAAGACATGTGGACGCCGTCGTCGTCAACGGCTGTCGTCGGCACCGACTCGTCTCCAAGCGCCATGACAGCTGCTGAGAAGGAAGCCAAGCGCCGCTCCTACCGCGTCGCGGAGACCCTCCTGCCGGCTCTCACCACGGCGCCGCGCGCGGAGTGGGCAGACGTCCGCAACAACTTCCTCCTCAACGACGCGAGCAACCATTACCCGCTGCGAACAATTGAGAAGGCCCTCTTCGTTGTGTCTCTCGATGACGTGTCGTCTTCCGAGGGCTTCGGCTCCGTGTCTCCGGGAAAAGGGGGCGGCCTCGTGCCTCTCGCGCAGGAGGAGCTCAGCCGTGAGTGCAAGAGCTACCTGTGCGGCAATGGCGTGAACCTGTGGTGCGATAAGAGCTTCAACCTCGTTGTGCGCAGCGATGCCAGGGTAGGCGTGCACGTGGAGCACTCCTGGGGTGATCTGCCAAACTTTTTGAGCCTCTTCGAGTACGTGACTGCGATGGAGGAGACCCAGACTCAGTACGACGAGGATGGACACGCACGCGAGCTGCGAGAGGACCGCAAGGCACTGAGCCCGCAGATTATGGAGCAGATCGAGCCACGACGGCTGCGCTTCAGCATCCACAAGAACCTGGCCAAGAGCATCCGGGCGGCGCACACAAAGTTTTTGGAAGAAGTAGCCTCACAGCTGGATGTACACGTGCTGCGCTTCTCTTCGTACGGGAGGGCCGTCCCCGATGCGCTTGGCGTCGATCCCGATGCGTGGGTGCAAATGGCCATCCAGCTGGCCTACTACCGCCATCGCGGTAAGTACATGAGCCAGATCTACGAGTCCGTGCCTCTTTCGACCTTCGCACGTGGACGCACCGATGCGGTTCGCGCTGTCACTGCCGATAGCTTGGCCTTTGTGCTCGCCATGACCGAGGACGATGACGCGGCCACGGCGACGGCGGAGTCAGGCACGGGCACGCGTCGCTCACAAGAGGAGAAGCTGGCGCTGCTTCGCAAAGCCTGCGAGACGCACCAGTCCATGGTGCAGCGTGTGCGTACGGGCCAGGGCGTCGATCAGCACCTCATCGCCCTCTGCTTGACCTCCGCGGCGAAGGAGGTGCCGTCGGAATTCTTGTCGCTGGTACAGCGGAAGACGAAGTGGCGTGTGAGCACGGCGCAGGTACAGCAACGCTACCTCAGTGGTCGCCAGCACTCCATCCAAGATGTTCGCCCCTTCGAAACACCCGCGTGCGGCTTCGGACCCATATCCCATGACGGATACGGCGTTTCGTACTGCTACTGCGGCAATGGACTTGTCTACGTCACGGTCACGTCGATGAAGGGCTCGGAACAGAGTGTGCCTGCGCAGGTGCTGGCTCAGAGTATTGACGACGCCTTGGAGAGGATGATGGACATCTCCGGCATCGCACCAGGCAGCCTCAACCTCGATAAAACGATCGCGGACGTGGCCGCCATTCCCGAGCTCGCGCGCTCGATCGCGCTGACGAAGCGCCGTCACAGTGAGTACCTTAGCCATTAAAGTGAGCTTAGAGACCTGTGTGCCGCGGCTGTATTGGTGTTGGTACGCGTTTCCCGGTCACTCTCCTTCCCCCTTTTTTAGTTCTTCTCTCATCGTTGCGTGACCGCGCTTCTCAGTATCGATAGGAACATCTCGAAAGCAATGCGAAAATCAAAACCTAGTCGCACCGACAGCTCTCAGCGCCTGCTACAGAAAACATTCCTCGTGTCGACAAGTTGAACGGATTAGGCATGCTCCCACAGTCAGCTCTTGAACGCCGAGCGAACACGTAAAGCCAGAGCATTCAGAACAGGGGTATTCTCTTCCAATACACCTTTGTTTTGTTGGGTCCGCCTCGCACCAGCGGCCTCCGGACTGACAGCCTCCTCTGACCTCTGCATCTCGTTTCTTTCTTGTGGCTGCGGTGACCCCCACATGCTCACGACGCTCAAAAGCGTCCCCCCCTCTCTCCCCCGCATACTGTGTCATGCTTCCCCCTCGCTCTTCATCTCCCTTACTCCTTCCGCGTGTTCAATGATGCTTGTTCTTGCTTTTCCCTTCCTCGCTTTTTCATTTCACGCACCAAGTCACCGAGTCAACTACCAGTGTCAAAATAATATCAGAAGACCATCAAGTCTAACTATTCGCTCATCTATTTCATCTATTTCCCTCTATTTCCCTGTTCCTATCTGTTTTTAACTCTTGTCAGTCACAACCACGCGCACGTACGCACACGACCAGGCAGAACGACAATCCTGAGTGCGCCGCTTGAAAGCAGTAAAAACGACAAGAACAGGAAAGCGCCAGCTTCGTCGACACTAACACGGACGAACAAACGAGCTCACGAATACGAACAAACGCTCTGCATACGGTAACGAGCAGCGTCTTCCGTTTCTGTTCGTGTGTCAAGGTTTTCACTAACTGCAATCCACTTTAGTTCAGCTCGTTTTTTTTTTTTTTAAAGGTTGCTTCCGGCCACTCTTTCCTATTTCGCCGACATCGTCAAGTATTTGACGCGTGGTTTCGAGCGAGTCTTGCTGCCCGCACCTTTTCCCTGCTCCGCCGCTCTCGAACAAGTCTTAGGGTGACCACGAGTACTACTCACGACAAGGAAGACGGACAGTCAGAAGACAAAACAGGGGAGAACAACAAAGAAACTCACGGATGCCCAGCACTGAGAGTAACTTCCACCGGAATGGTGTCGACGCCGATGGCTTCGTGGCAGACGCATTACCCGCACCGATCGCCGCGAGTACGGAAGAGCCGGTCGACCCGTTTGATACGCCTCACCCCACCTTTGCGCTCTGGTCAGCCAAAGTGCCGGTCCTCACGCGTATCCCCATCTTCAGCGAGGCGGCCTCGGCCTACGGACCTAGCCTCGTGCTGTCCTTGGCGCTCGTCTACATGTTGAGCAGCGGTGCGTCAGACAACATTGTCTCCGCGTCGCTGCAGCCAATGTTTATGCTGTGGTTTGGTGTCAATGGCATCCGCTATCAGCGACTCAGCTCCCTCTACCGGCTCGGTGTGACGCTGAAGCCACTCGTCGCCGTGCTCTCGGACACATTCGCGCTGTTCGGCTACACGAAGCGTTGGTATCTGCTCTTCTTCTGCCTAGAGGGCGGTGCGCTTCTGCTCGGCTACGGTCTTCTGCCGCGTCGCGCTTCTTCCGCGGACATCGCCGCTGCGTTCATCTTTCTGGCGACGTTTGGCCGTGCGAGTACAGAAATTCTGTCGCAGGGCTTTTACAGCCGTCAGATGCGTAAAAATCCCAAACACGGCGCGTCCATTGTGAGTTGGGTGTGGGGCATGGTGTACCTTGGCGCCGCCATCGGCTCGTGCGTCATTGGGCCCATGTCTGATGCGGGCCTCACCCATCGCGCCTTGCTGATCGCCACGGCCATGCGCTTCGTGCTCGTGCCCATCTTTATCTTTAACCTGTACGGCGAGCCCATCAACCGTGAGGAGCGTGTGCTCGACATGAAGATGCAGTACCTCGACGACCAGGCGGCTCTGCGCGTGCTTGACGGACACACCAATGCCCCAGCCACGACGCTGGACAGCGGTGAGCGGTTCAGCGCTACCGACGCCGTTGAGCCCACTGCGGACAGCAAGCCCCGTCTCTCCCTCCGAGGCGGCACGGTCCAAGCGGAGTCAGCGCAAGGACCGACTGGCTTCGCCGTCAGTGCCGAGGAAGACGATCTCGCGGATCTGCCGCCTCCGCGTATCTGGACGTCGCCGTGCGATATTGTCGAGGCGAACGTGGACATGGCGCGGCGCAATTGGAAGGTGCTCGTCTACAGTTTGGTGATGTGCGCGGGTGTTCTCGCGTTGTCGATTGTGACGATTCTCGGGAACACCTGGGATCTCTTGTACGCGTGCGTTGCCATCGCTGCGGTGCTCATCGGCCTCATCTTTTGGGCCATGCCGCTCGTCGTGGCCAAGGCGTGCACGTTCATTTTTCTCTTCTTCGCCTTGTACCCGTCCATCCCAGGCGCGCTCAACTCCTTCTACCTGGCGGATCACAGCTGCGTGCCGAACGGCCCTCACTTCTCGTACACGTTCTTCAACACCGTCGCGGCCATCATCACGAACGTGGCGGGCATGGCTGGTGCCATGATGTTTTCGTACTTCTTTTCGCGCCAGAAGTACTGGGTCTCATTCTTGTGCACCACCTCACTGCAGATCGTTTCCTCGCTCTTCGACCTCATCTTGGTGGAGCGCTGGAACATCTACATTGGTATTCCCGACCACGCCATGTACATCCTCGGCGACACCATCATCTTCGAGGTGGTCAGCACAATGGCGTGGATGCCTGCACAGATGCTTATGTCCCGCTTCTGCCCGCGTGGCTCTGAGGCCATCGTCTTCTCGCTAGTCGCCGGCTTCGGTAACACGGGCATTTCGTTCGCGAACTCGATTGGTTCTCTCTTCATGGAGCTCATGTGGCCCGTGGATACGACATCTCGACCGTGCGACTTCCACAACGTGCGGTACCTGATCATCGTGTGTCATCTGTGCATGCCACTGGCCATTATCCCGCTCGCGTACCTCTTGCTTCCCAACGCCCGTGTCTGCGACGACCTGGACGAGAAGGGCCGTGTGAAGAAGCCCACTGTGCCGCTGGACCCTGTTGAGGAAGACTCCAGCACCCCGAACAACTCCGGGGCGGCAGCAGGCGCGGAAGCCAAGAAACTCGATGAATTGCAAGCCGCCCACGCGACGGCCTACGCGGGAGACGTGCATCCACAGGACGGCGATGCCGTCTCTTCCTCGGAAGAGGAGCTCGAGTCGAGCAGCACTGGGAACAAAAAGAGCCGTGAAGATGATGCGGCGTACTCTATCTAATGCGAACGCACGAGCCTCTCAAACAGTTGAAAGTAAATGAATAAATCAAGACCATCAGACAAACACACGTACGTCCGCACATCATCGTCCAGATCTAGGAAATCAGACAGCTCAACTGGAATTACACGACACTGTTCCATGTTTTATCACTCTTCTCTGATCTTTCGCGTCTGTGGGCAGACTTCTTTCTTTTATTCGCAAAGTTTTATTATTATTATTCTCTTCCTTTGGACGCTGTCAAAACGAGGAAATGCACCTATTTCCCCCCCTTTTTGTGCTGACGAACAAGAACAAGCACAATTCCAACGCCGATACAATGCTCTCAGACGACCGTGCGGAGGGAGATGCGCTCAGTCATCAAAACAGAAAACAAACAAACAGAAAGACAGCTCTCCTCTATGGACGATCGTCGACAAGATCTTCTCTATCGCGCCACTCAAATTTAATTTTTTTTCTTTTTTTTTCTTTTTTTTTTTACTCTTTTCCCTGCGCTCGTTGACAGCAGCCAACGCGTGTGTTTCTCCTGTTTTTCTTGAGAACCGCTCGTAAAAGCTGGATGCGACGTAATTATTGTATTTTTCTCAATTCCCCTCTCTCCTTTTTACTTTTACTTTTACTTTTACTTTTTCTTCTGTGCTTGTGCGTGCTCGCTTTTCCTTTCTGTTCACTCTCTCTTTTCGCCTGTGTACGCTTCTCGCGGTCGCTGCACGACAGGTGAGCGAGAGCCGCTCGTAAGTCGTGCGTCATGCGTTCTCCACAGCCAGTTGGTCTAGTGTTAGACTCACTGCGCGTGGCGCGGTTGACCGCAGGCCTTTCCTCAAAGAAATAAAAGTAGAACCAGAGAAGCCGAAACAGTGTGGCTCCCCTACACACGAGCTCCTCAGCAAACAGGCGAAAAGAAGTGTCCGAATAGTATCGAAGACATCCTAACAGCAACAATAACAAGTGCGCACGCAGCGACGGCGCTTAATGCCTTTTTTTTTTCTTTCATTTCGTTTGCGTTTTGTGTTGCAGGTACTGCTCACTCGGTCAGGCTTGAGCGCCATAAGGCACTCTGTGCTATACCTCAGTTATTTCGTCTGCTGGGCACCTACTCTCCGTTCTTTTCTCTTTTTTTTTTTTTTTGATTTTTGTTATTGTTCAGCCTTTTCTCTCTCTCTCTTCATTCTTCTTGATGCAAGGATAGTAAACATCAGCTCCGGTTTGATGTCAACGGAAGCGACGGTCGCAAAACAAAACGGAGAAGACCGACGCGCACTCTCCCTCTACAGACACAGAGAGAAAAAAAAAATTTGTAGAGAAATACACGTGAAGAGGCGCTTGTGCGCCGTCAGAAGAATCCGTTCTGAGAACAACAAAGGACATGTCGACGTTCTCAAGGCAACGTTTGGCCTCGCGGTTGACTTGTTCTAAAGAACGCACACACATACACACACAGAGCGCACCTGTTGTAGTTAGACGCCCCCCCACCTCATCATGGAGGTGCTCATCTCTCTCTGCCAATGAAAAGGCTTTACAGCAAGGCGACTCACTCCTAACGTACCTTCTCACAACTTCTCTCCACACACCTCTTCACCACCGTACCAACACGTGAACCAGTTAGTTATCGGCAAATACATCATCGTTTTTTTTTTTTTTTTGTGGTCTCCACGCCACCCCTCTGGAAAAAAACAACAGCAACACCTTTTCTTGTTTGCGTTTGTTTCTGTACTCGCTTGAACAAAGTCATCGCCTAGCCGATACCACCATTTTGTAGCTGTATCACAATCGCCCTTACGTGCACTTGTTCACACTAGGTAAATCACATTGCCGCAACAGGAATCGTCCGACCGAGCAACACAGACACACACACACACATATATATATATATATATATATATAAGTAAAGCACAGCCAAACCAGAGAACAAAAAACACCAGAAGACGCGAGTATCACACACCGACGCGGGACGTGCTTTCGTGCTCTCAATCACACAGAAGGCGCGTGACGCTTGTCAACGTGACGTCATAGTGCGTAGCGGTGTGCTCGTGGCTTGGACACGCGCGTCAACAAAACACAAGTGCTCGCACTCACATACGTGTCCCTAATATACTGGTTAGCGCAGCAGCTGTTGCACCTTGTTTTTCTTTTTTCTTTTTTTTCTTTTTTTTTTTTTGTTCGCTTTCTCCCAGTGATATTGTTTGCAGTTGTGGCAGTCGCACGCCTTGACTTCCCACTACCATTTTTTTTTTCGTCCGCTTGTGCGTGCTGTTCTCCCGGTCAATTTGACCACACCCACCCACCCACACAAAACCCGTGGTATCATCGCACGTGTGTAGTCCCAACGGGGCTCGTTTCTTCTCTCGCCTCCTCTCCTTTCACTGGATGACGCAGTCTGAGCTGCCCAAAATCACATTGATTCCCCTGTGGGATCAAACAGTGCCCGTTGTGGATGGTATTATCGGTGTGGCTGGCGAGGCGTACGCCACACCACCGCGGTACATCTACAAGCAGTACCTCGCGCGTGGTGCCTCCGGCAACACATACGAAGCCATTCGCACTGCCGATAATAAGCATTTCGCGCTCAAGGTGATATGTCTGGACAAACTCAGCTCTGTCGAGCGTCTGCGACAGGAGTCTGAAGTCGCGTGTATGCGGTCTGTCAATCACTTCGCGTGTGTCCGTCTTTACGAGTCGGTTATGACGGATCGCGTGCTGTTCCTCGTGATGGAGTACTGCGATGGAGGGGATCTTTCGTTTCAAATTCGGTCGATGCGGATGCAGCGCGTGCACGCACTCGAGGTTCGCGGTGCAGATCCCATGTTCTTTCCTACCGTGGCGGCTACCACTGGTAGCGACGTCACCACGTCCCAATGCGCAGGCTTCGACGAAGACGTACTCAAGTACGTGCTGCTCCAGCTCCTCCTCGGCCTCCATCACATGCACACGCACTGCCATATGCTTCACCGCGATCTCAAGCCACTCAATGTGCTCACGACCACAACGGGACTGCTTAAAATCGGCGATTTTGGGTTTTCCAAGTCGTACGATACGATGAAGGACGATGTGGCGAAAACATTCTGTGGCACGCCGTACTACATAGCACCTGAAGTGTGGTCGAAAAAACCCTACGGCCGCCCTGCGGATATGTGGAGTCTCGGTGTCATGCTGTACGAGTGTATGACCACCACCTTGCCTTTCGCCAATCCAAACTTGGAGAGACTGCGCCACAATATCCTCGAGGACGCGCCACCCCCAATAAGTGTCGGAGCCTACAGCGCGGAGCTGAAGCACATCGTCACGTCGCTTCTCAACAAAGATCCCAGTGCGCGGCCTGACACAGGCGCGCTTCTGCAGACGCCGTATGTGCGTGATGCCCTCTCCACCTTTCGACAGGCGCTGGCGAACTGTCCTCTGGTGAATGAGGTCATGACGCAGGCAGAGGCGGCTCTGCAGCCGGCACCTGTGTACCAACCAAATAACGCCGTCCACTTTGAGGGGACCGTCAAGAAGCTGAAGGTGACAACCGGCGAGTGGGTACCGCGGCACCTGGTGCTGCACAACGGAGAGCTTCGACTCGAGCGTCCGCGCCGCCGCCAAGCTACGGAGACGGCATTGACTCACCACGCACGCGGAGCCAGCGCGGTGCAGTCTGGCCGGTACTCCACAGAGAGTTCTCGACAGAGCACCTTCAGCAACCTCGTCCTTCCGCTCCCAGGCGTCAGCAGCTCACCGATGCCGGATGCCGCTCTCCTGCAGGGCGTGTCATCGGCACGTCTGAACAGTACGGTCTCTACGGATAGTAACCTCCACACCCCGACCATCACGCAGCATCACACCATCAGCATGACCGAGGATGGACATAATTTTTTCTGCTCCGCGGAGGTATCACCGCATCCGGAGACTGGCGTGCACGGTGTGAACCACCCGTCATTCTTCGTCTCACCACCGTTAACAGCTGTTTCTCCGGCTTCCTCTGCCACGGTGCGTCCTAATCTGGCGAGCTTCAACGTCGTGGCCATTGAGGATATCTTGGTACTCAGTGAGAACGCGCTGGCGTTGCGCTTGACGGGCAGTCAATTCGTCTTTTTTGAAACGCCACAAGCTGCTTCTTGGGAGGCGGCGCTACGTGAGTGTCTAGGATGGCCGCTGAGGCCGGCCGCACCGCCCTCGGCCAGCGCGACTGGCTGACGGCACACGCACACACACACACACAAACACGTGTGCCTTTCGCTCATCTGCTGTGTGCCCAATTCGACACGGTGGACTCTCCTCACGCGCGGCGATAGGAACCCAAACAAGATAGGAGATCTTTTTTTTTTCTTTGTCAACGCACCGGAAGCCGCCACAGCGACTCTGATCGTACGTACGTGCTTACCCGCCAAGACAAAGCGTGAGACACGTGGTTTCATGCGTGGCCACTTGTCGGTGAGGTGTAGCGAGATGCTGCTTGGGTCACGATCTGTGTTTCTGGTTGGTCGTGCCGAGAGCGAGTCGTGAACAGTGCGAGCGAGTGGAAAAGAGAGAGCTGTTCACTTTTTTTTTTCTCCTGTATTGTGGAACTCACTCCGCCTAGCCTATGTGGCGGGACAAGTCGGAAGCGGTGGTGTTGAGTGTAGCGCACAGTCCGAACACGCGTCGGTACTCCTCGATGCATGTCTGTTACGTTATCGTTCTTCTATCGATGTTTTGCTTTTCACTCCCCTTTTCGTTGTTGTTGGTTTCGTGTGGCTACTCAATTCATTTCCTTTTCGCCACTCGCTGCGCTCACTTCCCTCCTCTTTTTGAAACAGTAATTCTCCCAACACGGTCGGCTCTCTCACGTCTGTCCATGTCATTGAATAAACGTCACAAGCCACATTGTTTAATCAACAACACGCCTCCAAAACATCCGTCGCTATTCCACAAGTGCTGTGTTGTGTTTCTCTGCGCGTGTGATTGCCTTCTTTTTCCCCTCGCGTGCTGGTACATGTCGAGTAGCGTCTCTCGTAACTATTTTCGCTGATCATTTTATTTCTTCAAGTCGTTCGTACTAGACAGCTCTGCGCGTCTGAGGTCACAGAGAAAACAAAGGTGAGCTTCCGTGTGGTTTGGTGGTAGGATACACTTCGCTCTCACAGTTGTCCGCGCTGACACGATGCGTGCGCATCTCTTTTTCTTTTTTTTTTTCTCTTTTCTTCTCGCTTTATTGAATCTTCAACGGCAGCGTCGTACTTCCTTGGCATTCAACACAAGGAAGGGGTGAGGTGTTTGAGGGGGGTGGGGGTAACCCCACAAGGCGGCCGTCACTCCTTCCTTGTTGTTTCCTTCGCTTCTTCTCTTGTGTTAAATACTTCCGATCGCCCATGTGCCGATGAACCCCAATAGTCGGTCTCTGTTCTTTTCATCTACTATACCCATAGACGTGGAGAGGGAGCTTCGCATCGACTTATTTTCTTCATTCGCATCTCGTAGCGCGTGTCGGAGCGCGATTTCGAGGCTGCAGTGACGTCGACAAAGCGATCTCCGCCCTGCGTCTGACCCGTGCGTCTGTCGGATGAGAAGATCACATGATCTTACTGGCAGGAACTCGCGATGCGGTCATTTCCCTTTTTTCTTTTACAATACCAAAAAACAAACCAACCCAGAAACGTATATACCATGCTCATGGTTGTGCACTGCCATCATCGGAGGCCATCACGTTCTTCGTTCTGCGGGCTATCCCTCAGTGTCCGTGTCGAGTTGATCGTTGGAGACATCAATATCAAATATAGCGGTGCGATGGCGTGCAGGCGACCGTGCCTTTACATGCCATTTCATACTTCGTTTTTTTTTTTTTTTTTGCGCTTCACGCTCATGCCATGTGTAACGACAGCTTCCCTCTCTTTGACACACGCCAGGCACTAAGTGTAACGTGACGCTCTTTTTAGTGTTTGATATTTTGACTTTTTTTTTCCTTGACCACGACTCACGACTCGCGCGTCATGCGCAGAGGCAGTGTCCATGTGTGCTCCCGCGAGGTGGCACCCTGCTACCGTCGCCACCAACCAACGTACGTGCGAGGCCTGTCACCCCCTCCCTGTTAAGCGACACTGATCCCGTTGACGATCTGTGAATGCGCGGGAACGTGAATGAGACTATGGTGGCGATTGAACAGAAAATGATCAGGCGCTACGTTTTGTGCGTTCAAATAAATAAAGAAAGAAAAAAAAAAATGAAATGAAGTGAAGTGAAGAGGTTTTATGGACACCTCTTCTGTTCTCCTGTTTTTCTGTCTTTTTTGTTTTGGCTACTGGTAGGCGAGCTCCTTGTTGTACAGCGTGTCAGGCACACTTCCTTTTTCTTTTTCTGTTCCTTTTTCTCTGTTGAAGATAATTTCTCCTGAACCCATCGGGCATCTCGCTAAGAACTAAAAAAAATATTCAGTCTTTTCCGACTGGCTCTTTCCTTTTCGTTTTGTATCTCTCTCTCTCGTGCTTTACTGTTTTTTTTTTTTTTCAGGACTTTTCGATACCATCCGTTCTGGTTACTGCGATCGCCACCCACGGATTGGTGCAATCACACGACACGTTCTTCATTTTTTTTTCTCACCTGGTACTTCGACGGGCGCATGCTCGTTTAAGCAAATAGTGTTTTTCTTCTTTTCTCTCTGTGTTAAACACGCAAGCCCCCAAAGGAACGCCTGTTACGGATTTCCCTTTTTTTTTCTTTTACATAACAACCGTACAAAGCGCTCTCGTGAACTCGCAGCGCCACGAAGAGAAAAACGAGAGGATGAAAAGAGACGGAGAGCAGACGCCCCGCTTGATGTCGTGTATCCGCACTCTATCTTTTCAGGCCGATCACAGCAGTGGTTTAACTCGCTTTTCTTTTCCTTCGTTTGCATCGCTGCTCTGTACTTTTTCTCCGTATGAAATCAGAGGAGTGCGTGTGGAATTGTTGAGCACTGAGTATCACGGCAGACCTTCTTTGAATCAAGTTTTTTTTTTTTTCACGTGTGTGTGTATGTACTGAGTTCATTTAGCCGTGAAATACTTTTTCCTGTTTCTTTTTCTCTTGTCGGTGATTGCTGTTGACGAGTGTAGACTTGAAGTTCTTTGCATAATTTACTCCTCACACTTGAAAGAAAAAAAAAAAATAATCTCCCCCTCTTTCATCCTTTTGTTCTTCGTCGGAACGCTCAGTGGTGGCTAGTTGGGGCGTGCTGCCGAGGCTAGAACAACGCGATGCATCAGTAGCCACACGTGCGGAGTTACGCGTGCTCATCCCCCTCCCCCGATCGGATAGCTCAGTGTCTTTACTTCCCGTTTCACTTCTTCTCTTGTTGAGCGCCACCCGTCGCTGTGGCACTGACACGCCCGTCTCTTGCTGATTCGCTCCCCAATGTGTATCTCGGAGAGACCGCACACACGTGCACGCAAAGAAAAAGAAGAAGATAAAACGCGATCAAACAGGTATGTCGTACACCATACACGCGATCTATTCGATTTGAAAATGGAACTCAAGACGCGCGCACAGCACTCACCCACGCGCACATATGTGTGCCTGGGACGTCACGACGCAGCAGCTCCGTTTCGTAGACTACTCACCCTAGTGGGACATGTGCGAAACAAACACGCTTTCAAGAAGGCCGGAAAATGATCAAACAACACGCGACAAAAAAGAAAAAAATCACACACACCCGAGCCACACGGGGTAGCTGACTCTCGCCGCTAGATCCGCACGCACACGCCCTCCTCTTGTTACCCCCTGCCTTATTCTTTTCCCCCTCAGTATTTGTTTTCTTGTAGGAGCCGCTTTGTTGCGCTCAGACCCTGACGATTCTCTCGCGCCTGCTTGTCTATTTGTTTGTACAGTCGCCATGGCCGATACCCAGCACCGTCTCTCTCGCCAGCAGATCATCGAACACGTGCGTAAGAGTGTTCTCTACACAGCCTTTGATGTCAAGTGGGTCCCTCAAAGCGCCACGCTCACCGTCGTGGGTCAGTATGCCAACAACAACGGCGCTCTCTCGTTTTACCAACTACAAAAAGGCGAGCTCGAGACGTTAGCTGAACTTCGTTTGCGGAACCCGATTAAATGCTGCACGTACGGGCACAACGCACCCAACATCACACGCAGCACCAGCACGATCGCTCTCGGTGACTTTGTTGGCGATCTGCGCGTGCTAGACGTCGATCGTGTCCTGACGTCCACGAGCCAGACGAGCGAGGGCGTCGGGGGCTACGCGGTGACGGACGTGTCCGATGCGACTATCCTGCATGTTCCACACGCGCACAAGAGTATCATCAACGCGATCGATGGGGCTCGATTCAGCGGCCCGCCGGAGATCGCCACGGCGAGCCGTGACGGCGCCGTGCGCATCTGGGACACGCGTCAAGCCACGAAGCCCGTCGTCGCTCTCACCCCAGCCGACGAGAGCCGTGCACGTGACTGCTGGGCCGTCAGGCTGGGTAATAGTTTTGACGTCGATGAGCGTGTGGTGGCTGCGGGATACGATAATGGTGACATCAAAATTTTTGACCTCCGCACGCAGAAGATGCTGCACGAGATGAACGTGTCCAACGGCGTCTGCGGACTTGAGTTCGACCGTGCGGACATCGCCATGAACAAGCTGATGGTGTCTTCCTTGGAGGGGCGCGTTCGCTGTTATGATATGCGCACGCTACACCCGACACTGGGCTACGCCTACGTGGAGCAGCGCGTGTCTGATGGGACGGTCTGGTGTTCAAGTGCACTCCCGCAGAACCGTGACGTGTTTGTGAGTGGTGGTGGTGGTGAACTCACCCTCAGTCAGTACCGCTACCCGCCGGAGCGCACCCTGAAGGATGCAGAGGGCGTGCAGCGCGGTGTAGCGGGTGTGGTTGATGAGATCAATCGCGTCAAAGTTGGCGATCAACCTATCAACGCGATCGATTGGAACCGATCGAAGGAGGGGCTGCTCGCCTGCACATCGTTTGATCAGAGCATTCGTATTCTTCTTGTCACGCGATTGAGCCTGCTGCGGTAAAGCATGCTTGAAGGAAACAAATGAACGAGAGAAACAAAGAAAAAGAAAAACGGCCGAATGAAAAGAAGCGGGTGCCTCAGTGTATCTCGATCCTTTTCTTTTTTCGCCATTCTTTTTCGCTCATCGTGCAAAGTGTGTGCTGGCGGAAACGCAGATCGTCCTGTCATGGAGAAGTTTTAATGTAGATATCCACAACCACACAACCACACACCCACGCACACAAGTGCACGTGTCGCTTCCGCCTCGCGTCGATTTCATCGAGCTTATTGGCTGCTGCGACCTTGTTCTCATCACATGCTTAAGTTTGCAGGCGGACATGACAGACTTGACACCGTATTAATTTCCTGTTGATAACGTCAGAGCTGTTGCGAAACTCGACAAACAAATTTATTCGATGCGCGATCCCAACTTCATTTTGGAAGACACACGTGGAGAGACAAGAGCGGAAAGGAGACGAGTGCAGACGCACGTGGATGCGCGCTCTCTTCTTGGCACCCGTCACGCAGCGGCTGCTCGAGAATTGTTATTATTTCCGATGCAGTACACACCGCCTGCATTTTTTTTTTTTTGGTATCTCCTGTGGCTTCTGCCTTGTTTTGGCGGTCGAGCAACGCGGAGTAACACGGAGTACGCGGGCTGAAATGGGCCACAACGCGGATCCCATCGGTCTCTCGCTCTTCACCGCCCTCGTTCGACGTCGATGGATGCCAATGGACGTGCCTTCGTCGTCGCGAACTAAAGATTATACGGCCACGCTTCTCTTCTCTCCGTCCTTCTCTTTCCTTACTCCTCTTCTCTCGTAATGTAAGATAGTGGTCTATCCAAAGTCATACGCTGTGCCTTGACAGAATTTGAAAAGAGCTAGGCGTTCGGTGATCACCGAATTCCGACACAAAAAAGCTTTTCCTCTTAAAGGCAGACGTTCAATCACTCCCGCAAAGCATTTCGTAATTATTGTTTACTGCTTTCGACTCTCCTTTTTTTTTTCCCGCTGTGCCGTTTCTTACGTGGCGTGCGCATCAGATCTCCTCACGACCACGACTCAGACGCCTGCTGCACACACGTATACACACATACACACACAGGCAGCAATAGCGGAAGAGCCATGACAAGCTGGAATCAGTCGTCATCGTCGGACGATGAGGTCGTCTTCGCTGGCTTCCACCGACGCGGGGCCTCGCCACCAAGAGGCTCCAGCTTCCCACAGACCCCCAAAAGAACCCAATCACCGTCCACAGCAAAAGAAACACTCGTTTCTCCAGAGCCGCCGTCGATGTTCCAAATGGGACAATTCGCCTCTGATGATCTCGACGACGTTGTCTCCTTCAGGGCATCGTCCACAACCCGACCCGATCCTGAGGATATTTCTTTTTCTCTCTCCAAGCCGGAGGCGACGCGGAGGACCATTGAGAAGCTTGAGGGCAGTAACGCGTACATCATCACGCGTCGCGGTGATCGCCCGCACACACCCTTTAGCGACAAAACCGGCGGGAAGCCGCTCGATAGCGACGTGACCAAGGTGCAGCGCGCCACTCGCGGATTCAACCTATCTGGTAGCAACCCTCGATCACTGTCGCAGTCCTTAACCCAGCGGCATCCATCCCAAGAACCAGATGTCGTGCGGTTCGTGCACCGTCCTCAGGTGGCCGACACCGCATCGAAACCGGCTCCACCGGTAGTAGTACACAAGGTGCGCGGTACAAGGGGGTCCATTACCAGCGCGTCCAGCGTCAGCACAACGGGTCTTAGCGCACCAACTAGGCGCATCAGCACGCAGGGTAAGGTGGAGGTCGTGCCTTCCACACGCGGACGAAATCGCTCACTGGTGTCCGACGCCGACTACGTAGGACCTCTGTACAACGGGGATGATGTGGAGACGACACACATTTGATCGTTTCCTCTGCCCCCGCCTCCGCCTCATCGCTCTTAGTGCCGCCATAGCCGTTGATATACCCACAAAAGATATCACTCCTCTCATCTCGTCTTTTGGATGCGCCGTCTGACGCACAGCTGTTTTCTTTGCAGCGAACGACGTGCCCTCAACTGACAGATGTTGTATTTTCTGTTGCTGAACGCATAAACACAAACAACGCTATCTTCGCAGTCGTGGCTCTCATGACAGTCTCTCGGTTCTTTTTCTCACTTCTTTTTTTTTTTTTTTTTAAATTTTTCTTGTCACTTCGTCATTCTTCTCAAGCACCACAGGATTGTGTTCGTCTCCCGCTCATCGGCGCGTCGCGACACGCGTGAAACAAATGGGGTGTCGCCCATTCTTCTCTCCACTCTTCTTTTTGTCCGTTTTATATCTCTGCGCTTGCACCATTATCTTCTCTTGTTTATCCCGACTCATGTGTTCTCACCTACGTTTTTCTTTTTTTCTTCTTCTCCGCACTTTTATATTTGTGCGGTACAGCCCTGCGCGCGAGGACTATCTATACCACCGCCGTCTTACTCGCTGTACGCTGGTACTGTTCTCGCACTCCTTCGCAGCTCTAAAGCAGAAAAAACGAAAGCGACAAGTGGCAGCGCTCCCTGACGTCTTTGACTTCTTGGGCATCATCTTTTGGATTATCCCTTCTTAAAAAGAGTGATAACGATCAAGCTTATGTGAGTCGCACCATCTTTTGTTTCACTGTTTTTGGTCTCACGTTCCGAAAGAGGATGTGCGCGTAAGCAGCCAAGGCAAATGGCCAAGGCGGTGACCATCGACGAAAATGCGAGGCGCCTACTGAGAATGCGTGTATACCCACCTCGAGCGCGTTTGCTGTACTTTTGTTTTTGTGTGAAGAGCAGAGAAACGACGCGATCCTTTTTTTTTTTTTCACCATCCGCACTGTTGGATTCAGCAAGTAAGATACTCTGCCTTTGTTTCTCTCTTTTCCCTCAGAAAAGGTGTTGAAGTGTGTCGCGGGACACACACACACACAAACACAAAATAAATAAATTAATAAATAAACATCACACGCAGCAATGGCACTCCTATCGATTGAATGTATAGTCCCGTGGTGAAAATGCACGTGATAAGTGGGGTGTCCGCCTGTGCGACTTCACCGCATCGCCCTGTGGGATCCATCGTCCCTTTGACAGACTCCGTTCCTCTACAGTTTTTTTTTGTTTTTGTGGGGTTGCTATTCTCTTCTTCGCTTGCCGCTCTCTCTCTCTCTCTTTTTTTTTTTTTTTTGGTCTGAATGCAACTTCGTATCTCCCTGTCTTCATATCTTGTCCGTTTTCTTTCTTTTTTTTCCCCCTGCGATGCGTCTTCACGTAGGATGAGTCGTACCGTGCGCAATCAATGAGAGGTACCATGAGAGACATAAAGCCGAATCGCTAACTCAGAGAGGCTGTACTCCTGTACCCTCTGACGCCAGTGGGCGATGTGTATGAATGGGTGTATGTGCACGAACATGTCCTACTGGATAGCGTGCTGGTCGCCCGACGTGAGCAGCGCGTAGGAAGATGAGGACGGGACCCTCCATGGCGCTTCGCAGTGTTCTTGACATCCGCATAGACTGTTCCACACAACCACCGGTCCACCCCTTACTTCGCCTTCGTCATTTTTTATCGATTTATGTGTTGTCCTGCCTTCTCTGCCGTCCTTCGCATTACACAGAATTCTACCGCAGATCGCTTGAGTATTCTCTCCATCTCTCTCGTTTACTCGTTTTTTGTTCGATTGCACTTCAACACGTTGCTGTTCCGCAAGCGACTAACTGGACTCTCCCACAGCCGGGCACCCCTCTCTTTTACCCTTTCCCGCAAGCATGACGTCGAAGAACCATAACTATCGGTTCAAGACCATCCGGGACGGAACCACTGCCGAGGAGCTCTTTAACGGCAATGGACTGTCGTACAGTGACTTTGTCATTCTGCCGGGTTTCATTGATTTCGGCGCGTCTGAGGTGAGCATCGCCGGGCACTTCACAAAGAAGGTGCGTCTGCACCTGCCGGTGGTCTCGGCGGCGATGGACACCATTACCGAGAACGAGATGGCGAAGAAGATGGCACTGATGGGTGGCGTGGGCGTGCTGCACAACAACTGCACAATCGAGCGTCAGGTGGCCATGGTCAAATCTGTGAAGCACTATCGAAACGGTTTCATTTCTCGCCCCAAGTGTGTGCCGCCAACGGCCTCCGTCGCGGATATTCGCTACATCAACGAGACTAAAAACATGAGTGGTATCCTCGTCACCGAGAACGGCAATCCTCATGGTAAGCTGCTCGGTATCGTCTGCTCCAAGGATATTGACTACGTCAAGAACCCCGCTCGCCAAGTTCAGGAGGTCATGACAAAGCGCGAGACGATGACCGTCGCGCGTGCACCTATCCAGCTCGAGAAGGCCATGGACGTTCTGAACAAGAGTCGCCATGGCTATCTGCCGATCGTCAATGACCGCGATGAAGTGGTGTACCTGTGCTCGCGTCGTGATGCCGTGCGCGCTCGTCAGTACCCCAACAGCACGCTCGACAGCCAGGGTCGTCTTGTCTGTGTCGCCGCCACATCCACACGTGAGGAAGACAAGAAGCGAGTGGCCGCGCTGGTCGCGGCCGGTGCGGATATCATCGTTCTCGACAGCTCACAAGGCAACACTATTTACCAAATCAACTTCATTCGGTGGCTCAAGACCAAGTTCCCCGCCGTTGAAGTGGTCGCCGGCAATGTCGTCACACAGGACCAGGCGAAGAATTTGATCGACGCGGGTGCGGATGGCCTCCGCATTGGAATGGGCAGCGGCAGTATCTGCATCACGCAGGAGGTGCTCGCCTGTGGCCGTCCTCAGGCGACGTCGGTCTACAAGGTCGGGCGTTACGCCGCATCCCGCGGTGTCCCCTGCACGGCTGATGGTGGTCTGCGTACGACCGGCGATATTTGCAAGGCCCTCGCGATCGGTGCGAGCTGCGTCATGCTGGGTGGCATGCTCAGTGGCACGAGCGAGACGCCCGGCGAGTATTTTTTCAAGAACGGCGTGCGCATGAAGGTGTACCGCGGTATGGGCAGCATCGACGCCATGTCCCAAGGGAAGGAGAGCGGTAAGCGCTACCTTTCCGAGAACGCGTCAGTGCAGGTCGCGCAGGGTGTGACGGGCAACGTCGTTGACAAGGGCTCCGTGACGGAACTCCTCGGCTACATCGCGAAGGGTCTCCAGCAGTCGGCGCAGGACATTGGCGAGTGCAGCTTCACTGGTGTGCGCGAGAAGATGTACGAGGGTCAGGTTCTCTTCAGCGCCCGCACTGCGACGGCCCAGAGCGAGGGCGGCGTGCACTCCCTCCACAGCTACGAGAAGAAGCTGTTCGCCTCAAAAGTGTGAACGCACTGCCAGAGCCACGACCGAGTGCGGTTAGAGAGACAGAGAGAGAGCAGTCCAACAAAAATCTCCAACGTGTGCTTAAAGCGACCACCGGACGGGAGTACGGAGTCGTCCGTCAATTGCACTCTGTTCAACGAGGGCACACACATACAACCACTTTTTTTTTATAAGTCGAAAATGCCAAACAGACTGACGCACAACTCACAACGTGACGTTTGTTGTTTTTTTCTTTTTTTTTCTTCTTGATAGTTCTTCTCGCTCCGCAACGGCAGTCACGCTGCGCGTGAGTCCTCATTCCATCTAAAGGTCTTTTTGAATGTCTCATTGGTGTCTTTTACTTCTTTTGTTTCTTTTTAGGAAGGCGAACATCATACCTTTTCTCTTTCTTTTCGCTTGAAGGCGAAGGATGAACCACCGAAACAACAGTGAAAAGAAGACCCCAACCAGCGTTTAATGAATCTCCCCACTCACAAGCTACCGCAGAGAATGAGAACCACACTTGGGCGGTACGTGCGCGCACGCACGAACAGAAAAGCGGTGAAAAAAAAAAAAAGAGGACAAGACAAGTTTTGCCAGACGACCAGAAGTAAGACCACCAGGGCCTGAAATCGCCTGACCTGTTTCGTCCTCGTTCTCGGCTTTTTGCTCTTTTTTCTGTTCATCTTACATTCAATCTCTTTGAGCTGATTCGAAGAAGACTTTGTTTTTGTTTTAATGATTGAACTAACTAGTAATAACCGACACGTGTAAGCGGCTTGTTGAACGACTGGTCAAAGATGCAAACGATGAACACGCTAAAACCTTTGCGTCAGAAAAATCCACACTGTCGACGTGATAGACACTTGACGCCGTTACCGACATTAAAAAACAACAACAAGCGAGTCGCCAAGCACAGTGCTTGGCATATCGACGCATACACACACACACACACACACGCAGACACACACGTGTACGTGTATGTGTACGTCTGGACGCAGACACCGTCGCGTGGACACCAGCGCCCACTGTTCTGCGGGTTGGCGAATGCCTTTGCAGTGCGCTTTGTTCTCTACACACGTCGCTCTCTGTGAACAGCTCTCCTCTCGCATACCGACACGTTTTTCTTTTCGCTTCCATCGCTATCGTCTTTTTCGTGCCTTCTTCAGCAGTACTCACGCCAACGTCGCTCAGTCATCACAACAAACAAATACAAGCTGACGCGTGCGTCGTGCGCGCCAAAGGCTGAGCCCGAATACACACACAAAAATATCGAACACACACACGCACACTACCCAGCAGCGTCTATCCCTAACATCATGCGTCAGCGGCACACAGAGAGGGACAAGCGGACGCATCCGACGGGGGCGGACACAAATAAGTCGTCGCAGAGGCGTGTGAACGGCCGCACCTCATCCGCAACCGCACAACCGCGCGGCGCCATGATGTCCGTCTCCCGTCCACCGGCGCCAATGCCTGAGTGGCTCGAAAAAGTCAACGAGCTTTACCTCCACCTCATGGATGCACTACCCTACAGCGTCGTTCAGTACTGCATGCCGCACATTTCAGAGGAGAAGAGGCGGACAGTGAACGACCTCCAGATTGGCCGTGTGATCGCTTTCTCAGACGCGAACCCCGCGCATATGGCGTTGCTTAAACGACTCTGGGAAGCGCATCACCGCGTCGCGTTTGCATCGGATGATCTCCGACAATTCGACGTCACACAACACCGCTCACACGCCGAATGGCAATCGATGGGCTTTCAAGGACTCGACCCTGCCACGGACTTCCGCGGAGCGGGCTGCTTCGCCCTTGAGCAGCTCGTCTACCTGGCAGAGAAACACCCCGATTTGTGGAGCCGCTTTTTGACTCCTAACTACTTGCTGTGCGCGACAGGCATCAATGTCTCCATGCGTCTCATGAGCCTGTTGGAGTGGTCTAAAGGCGCGAACGTTGTTGACATGCAGCATCGCACAATCCTGTACAGCCGGCGCCGTGCTCAGTGCCGTCTTGTCGATTTCATCTTGGGCGCGGATGGCGCGGCGGCGGGATTCAGTGTCTGTGAAGACACACCGCAAGCCCGCATGCTCCGCCTGCACGAGGTCTACTGCATGTACATGACGCTGGTACACAATCGATGGATGCACTCGCCTCAGAACTTAATGGCATTTAACAGCATGTTGAACGAGGTGGACACGGAGATAGTGCATCGACTATGTGAGCACGACACCATAGCCGCGTTTCAGATGAGCGTGGCAACAGACTAAAGGATGACGACACTCTCGACTCTCTCGTCTGACCTGCATAAACTGGTTGATCTCTCTCTCTTTTTTTTTTTCTGATTCGTTTGACCGTGTGCGCGTGCTCGGCGCACCTCGCTCGACAGAATGGGCTTTCTCTTTTTTTTTTCTTTTGCTTTTTTTTTGCTTAACATTCGTCGCTCTGCCATGGCCCCCCACTTTTTCATTACCCTGCCCATGTGCGAACAGAGACAGCTCGAGCTATCTGCTTGACGCACTGACTTCATGCGTCCCCCGCGCCGTCCTCTCGCACGGGGCGATCCATCCGTGCCACAGGTGGCGTGACGCGTACTGTCCTGAGCCAGCGCCGCTTTCGAGTTCCATCTGCACGGGGAGAAACCGTTTTGCATCGTTTTGCGTTTTCTTTTTCATCTCTTTCCCCGCGACTTCTCCTCCGTGACTTCTCACCTGCCGGGCTCATGACGTGTGACGCCTACATCGCATCCGATCAAACAAGAGCAACGTCCTCTCAACAGTCTTTTTTCCCATCCTTTCACCGTTTTTCTTTCTTCCCAACACGATGGAGAACGCGAAACATCTCGATGCGGCGGCAACAGCCACGGCCGTGCCAGCGTACCGCTACAAGAGCCAGAAGACCCTTGAGGAGCGCAAAAAGGAGGTTGAGCAGATCCGCCAGGCGAACCCCGACTGTGTCCCCGTCGTGTGTCAAGCGTCGGAGGGCGATGTCTGCGACACCACGCCGTATCACCTTTTTCTCATCTCCGCCGACTCGACGCTCGAGTCGTTGGCCATCTTACTCCGTGAAAAACTGAACACCACGCGGGGCATGATCATGACCATTAACGGCCGTCTCTTTCAGGGCGGTAATGAGATGAGCAGTCTGCACAACGTCTACAAGGACGCCGACGATGGCCTGCTCTACGTGGTGTTTTCGACGGTTGAGCCCAGCTTCCCCATCGTGGAGGTGGTGATTGCCTTGGTCGTTGTGACGGGTCTCGGTCTACTAGCCTACAAGGTCATGAAAGGCCGTCATTCCTCTGCGGAGATCGCCAGCTCACCGACAACTGCGTAGCTAGTGTTCTCCCCTTCTGTCTATGGCTCTTTGTCTATCGTCTCTCATGCTCGTAGCTTCGCTCTTCTTTTCTGCGGGAGGCTTGTCGCATCTGACTATACCCTGTCGCGCAGTCCTTCTCTACCTTGCCTTTTGACTTTACGTCTTGTACTCTCATTGTCCACGGCCAAAGGATGGATGGGGAGGGATGAGAGACTCACGACGGTGCGTCTGCTTCCTCTCATCGAGCCAACCAAGCATTCAACTACCTGATTCATGTGAGCACCTGACATGAGATGATCTTAAAAAGGATAATAGCATCAGCTGACTGTGTGCGTAAGGCTGCTCGTGCTGACAAGTACCACTGAGCGTGTTGTTGTGGAAATCGAAGATGGACTACGTGCGCGTAATTTTTTTTTTTCAATGTTCTGTTCGTTTGACCACAGTGTCACGTACGCTTCAAGCGTGCGCGCATACGCCGCTGACGCCGTGCGCGGCTGCCCGCCACCCCCTTCTTCACCTTGTCTATTGCCTATTTGTTTGGCGCGCTACTGGCGATTAGGCTTCCCCAGAAGTTTATCGATTCTCCATCCGTCTTCCTCCGTGCTCGCCCGACACCTGTCTCTCTCTTCAGACATCGCAGTTGTTGTAACACACACACACACACATACACGCACATCTATGTCTGTTCGCACTACACGGAAGCGCCGCTCAGAACAGCAGAAGGTGCCAGATCGAAGCACCCGTGGCTCGCGGTGCGAGGACCACGTCGACTCGGAGGAAGGAGACCTTCTCGACCTCGCTGTCGCTCATTACTCACGCCACTTCTGCCTCGAACGGAGCTTCGTCCGGCTCTCAGAGTGCCCAAGTGCGGCCGCCACGGTGGCCATGTCCCCGCTGTGCTTTCTTGTCACAGACCCTCTCCATTCGGACGTGGGGCCGCGTGTCCCGGGCAGCGATGCCATGCGGTGGTGTGGGGCCGCTCTGTGTCGACTCACAGAAACAGCTGAGACTACCCCCACCTCTTCCTCACGGGCAGAGACAAGCCTCACACTTCGGTGCGACCTGTCGGCACTGGTACTCCGCGTGCAGTTCTTGACCCGATTGACGGCTGCGCTGCTCACGCTGGTGCGGACGGCTGCGCCCCCGCCGTGCGTCGTGCCCTTCCACGAAGAAGGTGAGCGTGTGAATGTATCCTGGGCAACGTGCCGTGCGGCGCGCGCGCTGCTGGAGTCTGTGCGGGGTGGCGAGGGCGTCGCACTGTTGTATGGATTCCCACGTGTGCAGCTCGAGGCGTTTGCCCCGACGCTAACGCCTCAGTGGTGTGCGGATCGACGCGCACCGAATGTGTCGATGGCAGACGAGCCAAGAGACGAGAGGGCTGACACCGCCGCACGCCGTCATGTCAACGCTCTGCGTCCGTTAATCCCTCCCGCGTTCGCCAGTCTTGTTGATACCACACCCGAGGCCTGGTACCTGGTACGCTTCCCTGGTGGCTGCCCTTCTTCACCCCCCGCTCCGCGACAGTCCGTCGCTCATTTCCACGCGTGTACGCACTCTCCGCCCCACACGACGGACATGTCATGCGCGTGTGCAGAGCGTGCGATTTTTGTGCTCCCTTCTTCTCTACTCGTAGCATATGCCTCGCTTCAAATTGGCGAAAAGGCCATTCCACCTGCTCACCGTGTCGATGCGACGCGCGCGCTCGCCGATGCCGTGGCGCACGCGAACCGAGCACTCATACCGATGACACGCGCTGACCATCTCCGCCAGGGTGACGACGCCGCCTCACGGTCGACCGTCACTTTTCACACTTATATGGCACAGTGCGCGTCACCGGCTATCATCTCTCCGTGCGCTCTCCGCCCGGCCTCCTCGCTGATGCCCACGCGGTGAGAATTCTGTTCAACTCCCTCTCGAGGCGTCATCACGGCGAAGAGAGACGCGCCACAAACATGACCTTCTTTGTCTTTTTTCCTCTGCTCTTCTTTTATTTCCTTTTTCCCAACAGAACTTTTTTCGTCTTTGCTAAACCGGACTTTGATGCGCACTCAAAAAAAAAAAAAAAGTAAATGTAGAAACGGACGAAATAGAGAAAAACTTGCTCTGGCCAGGAGACGCTCACCACAAACAGAGGAGACGGCGACGGCGTATCGTTGTCTCCTTCTTTTCTCCTTCATCGCCTTTTCACAGTTTCCGCACTTCCCTGTTGCTCTCATTTTTTCCCAATCGCCTCAATCGCCTCCTCTCCCCTTTTCGCTCTTTTCAACACTCACCAGGTGCACATCGGAGAGACGAGATACCGTTTCTCCCTCTCGTCTTCGGTTGCTATTCTTCTTGCTGTTTTTTTTTTCTTCCGTGTGCATTCCATTTTTGTGTTTCTTCTCTTCTTCGTTTCTCATTCTTCATCTCGCAGTCTATACCATCATCACGCCAGCCGCCAGTCGCGCCGCTTCTTTTGTACGTCATCGCCGATCCGTGTGCCTTTGTTCGTGATGGATCCCCTGGAGTCTGGACGTGCCGGGGCGGTCGAGGACGCGGAGCCGCGTAAGCCTACCTACTACCGCGGCTACTTCGACGCGGAGAAGCGACGGAAGGTCGTCAACACGGACCCCACAGCTGGGCAGGTCGTCTTCGGGTCTGTGCTCGCCGCACTGCCCTTCGCGCTTCTTATTTATATCATGATGCGGTCACGCACAAAGATGGCAGAACGAGCCCTATCGGGGAAGCCGTCCGCCGCCAGTAGTTTCATGGCCGACATGCAGAAGTCAATGCAACAAATGATGAACCCGCTCGGCAGCAAGGATTTCCGCGTCACTGTCAAAGACACCAAGTTCAAGGACGTCATTGGCATCCCTGAAGCGCTCGCGGAGGTCGAGCAGTACGTGAACTTCCTCAAGACCCCCGAGAAGTTTACGCGGCTCGGCGGTCGTCTGCCCAAAGGCTGCATTCTCACGGGTGAGCCCGGTACAGGGAAGACCCTGCTCGCCAAGGCCGTGGCAGGCGAGGCGGACGTGCCGTTCTTCAGCTGCAGCGGTGCCGACTTCATCGAGGTCTACGCTGGCTCAGGCCCGAAGCGCGTCCGCGAGCTCTTCGCCGAGGCCAAAAAGACGGCGCCGTCCGTCATCTTTATTGACGAGATCGATGCCGTCGGCTCGCGAAGTAGTGGCAACGGTGCGATGGGCCTCAGCAGTGAGGAGAACCGCACCATTAACCAGCTTCTCGCGGAGCTCGATGGACTGCAGGCGAACGAGGCTGTCGTTGTCTTCGCAGCGACCAACTTCCAGGATAGCCTGGACAAGGCGCTACTGCGTGCTGGTCGCTTTGATCGGAAGGTTGAGATCCCGATGCCGGATAAGGATGCCCGCGGTGACCTCTTCCAGCACTACCTCAAAAAGGTTGTTTCCGAAGACCCGGTTGCGCAGGCCAAGAAACTAGCTGAGCTCACACCAGGCGTGTCGCCCGCTACGATCGCGGCTATTGTGAACGAGGCGGCCCTCAAGGCGGCGGTCGATGGCAAGGCAGCCGTCACACAGGTCGATCTGCTGCCCGCCGTTGACGATGTGCTGATCGGCAAGAAGCACCGCAATCGCATGACGGACAGCGCTGCACGGCGCGTAGCGTTGCATGAGAGTGGACACACACTCGTCGCCTGGCTGCTGCCGGAGCAGAGCGATGTCATCAAGGTCAGCATCACTCCCCGCGGGCCTGCGGCGGGGTTCACACAGCAGGTGGGCCGCGAAGTGCTTGACATGCCCACGGAGCTGACTCTCTTTACCGACATCTGCGTGATGCTCGGCGGGCGTGAGGCGGAGCTCACCATGCACAACACCTTGACCACAGGCGCACAGGATGACTACCAGCGCGCGACCAAGACGGCCATTCAGGAGTTCCTCTGCTTTGGCATGTCGCATCGCGTCGGTCTCCTCGCGTACGAACCGCAGCGCCTCGATGAGGGTCGCATGGCGCAGAAGCACACCGAGGAGGCGCAGAAGATGGCTGAGGAAGAAGCGGCGCGTCTGGTGGGGGCGGCGCGGGCGTTCGTGCAGCAACTTCTCGAGACTCACCGCGAGGATCTTCGCAAAGTATCGGAGCACCTCTTCGAGAAGAAGGAGCTGCTCCGTGAGGACCTTGAAGCTCTTATTGGGCCCCGGCCGGCGGCCAAGCACACCGATGTAGACAGTGAGGCCCGCGCGATGCTGCGCCGCTTCACCGAAGGCTCCGAGCAGGTGCGCCTGCGCGAGACGACGAGTCGCGACGCTTTTCTGGCGGAGAAGGAGCCTCGTCACTCTACTGCGGCGAGCACAGCCTCACCACGCGATCCGCAGCCGACGCCGGCAATGGCGTGAGGTGGCTCTCCTGTCAACTTGAAGTAGCTGCGTCTTCTCCTCTGTTTTTTTTTTTCCTGTCGGGTATTGCCGTCAACATGATTGGTTTCCGGGTTCATGGTGCTTTATTTGCCCTATTATTGGCTTGTACGCTCTTCTTTACAGATCTCTTCGCTCAGAGAAACGGAGATGACAGCGAAAAACAAAACAAAACAGCGGAGGAGAGAGAAAGGCGGATAGCCGTATCAGCAAACGCCACGTCGACTGGAGAGAGCGTCGCCGACATCAGAGGAGCGGCAGGTGAGAAGTGAAGGAAATGGAAAAAGAAACAGGACTCGGTAGCGGTAAAGCCACAGTGACGACATTGTACATGCGCTCCGCAGCTCGTGTGCATCGTCACGTCTTATGCTTAAGGCGGCTACCAGATCTCCCTCTTTTTTTTTCTTCCTTACCATTTTCTGATTCTGATGCTTCTTTAGTCGATTCGATACCTGCTGTTTCTCTGTCTCTCACACTCACAGCTTGTACGGCGAGGAGTGAACAAGCGAAGCAATCAACATGAACGAAAATGAAGTCG
Source organism: Wallacemonas rigidus (assembly GCA_030849045.1). Taxonomy (NCBI): domain Eukaryota; phylum Euglenozoa; class Kinetoplastea; order Trypanosomatida; family Trypanosomatidae; genus Wallacemonas; species Wallacemonas rigidus. Next base: position 60,070 of record JASAOL010000528.1, read on the forward strand.
ATGCGCGCGGGCACACACACACACACACAAGCCTGTGGATACTAGACTGGACGGCTGCCCGTGTTGTCTCACTTTGTCTCTTTGCTGCATGGTGACGGTAAAGCACGCGGCCTCCGTGATCAGAGTGAAGCGTGACGTCAAGCGTCCACCAACGCGTGCCTTGTGCTTTTTTCCCAATGTGCCCTTCCACGGTGCCTGGGACCTTCGCAGACCACATTATTTCACATGGTGAGGCGCGTGAATGAAAAAAAAAAAAGGAACAATCACCGTGTGTCACTTTGTGACCAAACTCTTCCCCATCCTGACGCTCTCCTGTACATCACTTTTTTGCGACCGCCCATTCGCCTATAGTGACGTAGGCTGAACGATCTTCAAAGGCCAGACAGTAAAAAGGAACAGGCGACAGCAAAAAGAAAAAAATTCACATTTTCTTTTTCACACTCAAGGACACTCGCCATGTCGATGACCAGCACCACCGGCGCCTCTGAGGCCCCCGTATTTCGTCAAGTGCCCGCCCCGACGCGCACGTACGATAAGCACGCGTTCCAGACCATCTTCCCTCAATATTTAGACTCGACCCTGACACCGAAGCAAGGCCGTCGACTGACGAAAACCCAATCCGTGGAGCACCCCACCATCGAGGAGATTGCCGTGGCGCTGGGGAAGCTCGGCTACAAGCCCAACGCGCACTTCTTCATCGACCACCGTCCTTCACTGCCGTGCTCTCAAGCGACGGACAAATTCCCTGTCGTCCCTCACGGCTGTGTACAGGTGCGGATCAAGGCACCCGCCGACCAGCACTACATCAAGAAGAGCGACTTCGACGTGCAGAACCGCGAGTCCACTTTGCCGGAAATCGAAAGTAAACAAGCGTTACTTCGTCGCATTGCGGAGGTCATCAAGGAGTCGAATGCCCCACGGCCGAACGTACCCACTGTCGAGGCCCTCGTGGCTGCCGTGACACCGAACCAACCGAAAGGCAAGCGATCCTAAAGGGACGAACTCGGAGAAAAGCAGAGCGAAGGGGAGCGACTGGCAGGCGTATTTCCCTCTCTGTCCCCGCCAAATCGCGGAAGTGTGATGGACGGGCTCCGGTGTCTCTGTCTCTGGTGAGTGATGGGCTGTTTGAGTCTTGGACTGAGATTTGGTGATTGATGACTCTTAAAAACCAAAAAGAGAAAAAAAAAAAAATAATAATAATAGTAACGCAACCCCCCCGGTCGAGCAGGAGAAACCGCGAACGCAAAACAAGTATCATCTTGTGCATTCAATATGAAGATGAGACTTGTCCTGAGTAGCTGTGATGAGCGGCGCATGCACGGACGGTGGAAATAGTGCTTGTCTTTGACCTCGCACGCGTAAGAGTACCTGAATAGACTCGAAAAAGGCCCGCCTCCATCGATATCAGCCGTGTACCTTCTCTGTTTTTCTGTTTCTGTATGTTTACTCCTCCCGTGGCTCGCTGACTCCTGATAACTCATCAATGCCCCCCTCTTCGACTCCCTTTCCTTCGATCTGCTCATTCATCATGTTCTCGCCGCGCGCATCCACGGTCAGGGGAGTATCATGGACGCTGTTATGGGGCCACTTCTTTACTTCTCTTTGGAGGAAGTTGACTGGGAACACGTGGTCGACACACGTGCGGATTTGCCGTCATCAAACGCACCACTCGATGACGGCCTTTCCCTTCCGACACAAAGGAACCACAGCTGCGGTGACGACGATTCCTCGTCGCCGCGCCACAGTCGCGTGCATGCCGTCGTCTGGCGGAAAACGCGGCAGTGCGTCGCGCAGAAAGTGGTCTCCTTACCCCCCGAAGAGCCGCTCAGAGAGATCTTTGAACAGCGAGCAGCGCGTGTCGCACGTGTGATGGCCGCTCCAGCACACATACCGCTCGCCCGCTACCTCGCTGCGCACGTCGACGATGATCGGCACTACGCGTGGCTGATGGACCACTACACCGGTGGCTCTCTGCGCACCTTGCTTTATGACCCTCCAACGACCTCTTCCCCACCTGGCTGCAGCGGGGGGCTTGACGACCGTCTCTGTGCGACGATCGCAGCGCAGATACTCGAAGCACTTGGTTTCCTTCACACGGAGGCGCACGTCTTCCACGGCGACGTGAGCCTCTCCAATGTGTTGCTTGCCGCGCCGTACTCGCCACAGGCCGGGCACGACCGTGCAAGGGTGCGCCTGGCTGACCTGGACGATGCGTGCGACTTGGATGCGGTCCTGCCACAGCCGACAGGTGCTCTCTTTTACCGTCCTCCGGAGTGGTGGGGACCTCCAGACCTCACCACCGAGGAGAGCGACGCTACGCCTGTGTGGACGGCGTCGGCGGCCGTCGATGTGTGGAGCTTTGGTGTGTTGCTGACGCAGCTCCTCACGGGTAAGTGCCATCCGTGCCTGCCCAAGATAGACCTCTTCTCGACCGAAGCGGAGAGCAGCCTGTGGCTTCTTTTTGATAATCTCGGCACCGCGCGACCACCGACGACACAGACACCGAAGCCACCGCGGAGTGACGGGGACTGGCTCGATCTCACCGCACTGCATGTAAGCGAGGCAGCCAGGGCCGTGCTCAGGCGCTGTTTTGAGTGGAACCCTGCTGAGCGTGCGACGGCAGATGAGTTGCTGCGCATGCCCTGGTTTGGTGTGCGGTGACTGACACCAGATTTTGACGGTGTGTCTGTGTACATTTTTTTTTTTTTCGTGTGGCTGCATACCCTTGCTCGTGCAGAACAACACTCGCTACAACACTGGAGCTAACGGAGAAAATGCATTTGCCTACTTCGTTTTCAGCAGTTGCTGCACTTTTCTGACAGGGAGGCGTCTGAACACTGGTGCGATGCCGTGCGCGGCCCAGCCTTTCAAGCGCGACCATCGGCGCGTTCTTCTCTCCCGCTCATCACATGGTCACGGCTCTCCTTCTTCAACGGCTTCTTCTTCTTCTTCTTTTTTTTTTTTTGCTATTTGAACAACGTACACTTGTCATCACAAAAGGAGAAGGACGAGTTAGTGCTTCAAGAGACGCGGTTTTACTTGAACGATGAACCGGATCGTGACTGTCAACGCGGGCGGGCGTCTCTTTCAGACGCAGCTGTCAACACTGCTGCGCTACCCTCGTACGCGCTTTGCCCAGCTCTTCGCTTCTGAGAAGACGGGCACCGCCTCTCCGGCCGGTCCAGACGGGGCAGATGTGTTTCTCGACGTCAGCCCCGCCGTGTTCGAACATGTGCTGAGTTACCTGCGCACCAACACGATTCATCTGCCGACGGACAACGACGCGCTGAGGGCGGAGCTTGTGCACTACATGGCCCAATGGGATCTTCTCTCTGCCGCCTTCTCCGATCAGGGTGCCGCGGAGGAGACGGCGCAGGCTGACGAAAACGCACCCGGCGAAGAGCAGAGCGGCGCAGACGCGGCTGCCGCGCCGCCTGCTCGGCCCGTGGTCGCCCTGCCCGACGTGTGCGTGGTGCAGCTCTGCGACCACATGCAGCACGACCAGGGCGTAAAGCGACACGCCATGTCCATCACGTACGGCGCAGACGGGTTTCAACTTCGCCGGCTCACGCAGATGATTCGGCGCGATCTTCATCAGCAGCTCTCCTCGACGTACTGGCAGTGCTATCAGACGAACGAACGCGCCGCCTTTTTTACGACAACTAAAATCGCCAACGGCGCCGCTGACCTGCTCACCACGTCCATCACGCAGCAGGTGATCGAGCACACTGAGGCGATGGGCTACCACCTGACCAGCTCGTACATCACACTCAGCCCCGACGTCGTGCACACGAGCGTGCGCATGCTGCTGCACAACTTCATCTTCCGCCGGACGCGCCTGCCTGTGCTAGAGAAGACCGACGAGGAGGCAGCGCTGCTCGGCGAATTGGATGGCGACGATGGCGATGTCATGGAGACGTTTCAGAACTTCGAGCCACGCCCAGTGGGCCCACAGAAAGGACTGTGGGACACAAGCCCATCGCGTCCAGCGCCACAGGAGGCCTCACGCAAGGTTTGGTAGGGGAATAGGCGGAGGCACAGACAAAGACGGGCGACGAGAGGCGCGGCACTCGAGAAGGGTGTCATGTGCTGACGTACGACGCCTCGCTCTTTTTTTGTGTTGCTGAGTGGATCGCACCTCATCCTCTCCGCTCTTCTCCCGTATCGAGACTCCACTGTTCACAGTTTCTCTTAAAAGTAGGAATGCGTTGATCTTAAAATACGAAAGAAACAAGACGAAGAGACACGCACTCTCTCTCCCCTGCCACTGAATTGCAAAACAGGGGAAAAAGGGAAAACACACTGTGACCACTCCAAGAAAAAAAAAAAAAGCATCGCTTTCTTCTTGTTTGACCCTATCCATTTGTTCTTCTTTGCTGCGCGTCACCACGCACTCGAGATGGAGGTGTCGCGCTCGCCAAATGAAACCAGGGGACCACCGTGACATCTACCCGCTGACCTGTTGTACTTTTGAACGCAGTGAGCTCTTCTCGCTCTGTTGACGTCTCCCTTGTTCTCTCACTCTCTCTCCTTTATTCCCACCACGCTCTTCACCCCTCCCCCTCTACCGACGCGGCTATGCTCTCAGTGACGACTATTTATTTTGTCTCTCGCTGCGACGTTTGACGACTTTGTTGCTTACTTCATCACTTTTTTGCTCTTTTTTTTTGTCTTTCGCGCTTGCCATTTTTTTTTCTTTCCAAATCGACTCCTCGCATTCACGCATATCTTCCTCCATTACTGCGACTTGTGGATTGTATTGCTATAAAAGATTTGCTTTTACGTCTGCCATGACCGAGGCGCCTGTTCTTCCGTTGAAACAGCGCTACACGCTCGAGGAGCGCCAACGTAAGTTCGGCCTTTTGCGAGAACAGCAACCGGACCGTGTGCACATCATCGCCGAACCATCGGCTGGCGCGCGGCTACCGTATCTGGAGCGGTGCTATCTCCCGGTACCGCCGAACGCGATGATCGGTCAGGTCTTGAGTACAATCAAGACAAAAGTAGAATTGAGCTCCCCGGAACAGGCGCTTTTTTTGTTTATTGGCTCGACCTCACCGCCGCTCGCCGCCACGGTAGGCGATCTATACCTGAAGTACAAGGATGAGGACGGGTTTTTGTATATCAACTACTGCAGTGAGGCGACATATGGATAAGAGACGTTTTTCTCACACAGACACACGCACGTGCTGATTGTGTGTGTGTGTGTGTGTGTCCACGTGCGCGCACGGATGAAAAGAGCAGTGTCGCGCCGTCAGCAAAGTACCCTGCTGATTATCCTCACAAGCGAGCTTATTCTTTCTTACCCAATCATGAGACTCATTCTCGTGTCAGTGTGTGCCCGTGTACGCAAACAAACAGGCAAACAGATGAGCCAACCAAGCACCAGTAGCGTACAGCCTACAAACGTGTACGGAGACCGAGAAGACGTCAGGTACTTGTTCTGTGATTCACTCGACACCACTTTTTTTTTTCTTCAGTTGGACACAATACCTTTTTTTCCTCGACGAGTTCTCGCACAATGACCTTGCTATTAGCCTCCTCTTGACAGTGCGACAGGCGCGGCGCGAATAAGAAAGAACGGAAATCTCGTCTCGTGTGGCGACAACAAGACCACGAGACGGACCAGTGCGCGCCGCCGATGTGCGTCAGCGCGTGTGTATGTCGTGTACCTTCGAGTTGCACATAGGTACACAGACCTTTCGTGACGACATGTCCTCGTTCTCGTGCGGAACCGTCTGTTGTCTGGCGTTGCTGGACGCCTCGCTGGACGCAGGCGAGACACATCACGTCGGTATGTGTTGCGACACGGCCATACTCGTCTCCACCGCCCCTACTTCTCTTCGCCGCATGCACTCTCACATTCTTCTCCATTCGCCACTTCTCCTCATGACGCACATCTCACCGTTCGACGCGCACACGTACTTGATCAGCAATCTATTTTTCCTTTCCGCCAACTGTACGAAACTGAAGAGCCACATCAAGCCATCGCTCTTGAAGTGAGCTTCGCGTAACAATCCACCCGATTGAAATTATTAATAAGGAAAAAAAAAAAAAAAGACCGTAACAAGAAAACACAAGGTCTCGCTTCCGCCTGCGTCGCCTACCATGAGCTACAAGCAGAAGGTTGACATGGGCGTGCGCCGCCGCTCGTCTACGGAGGGCCTCGGCTACGGTAAGATTCCCATCATCTGCGAGAAGAGGCGCGGCTCAGCGGTGAAGGATCTTGAGCGCAAGAAGTTTTTGGTGGCCCCTGACGTCACTGTCGGCGTTTTCATCGAGCTCATCCTCGATAAGATCAACACCGCCGTGTCTGGTCGCATTTACCTGTACATTGGCGACAGCTTGCTGTCGGGCCAGTCTATCTCCATGAGCGACTTGTACAACAACTACAAGGACGAGGACGGCTTTCTTTATGTTAATTACGCCAACGAGCCACCACGCCGCGACAAGCAGATCGGTGCGTACAAGAGCGTCCATTCGCTGGCGGAGCGTAAGCGTGAGGCCGCCGACGGCCTCGGTTACAAGAAGATTCCCATCATTTGTGAGAAGTTTGATGACGGTAGCGACATTCCTGACCTGGAGAAGAAGCGTTTTCTGATCGCACCAGATGCAACGGTCGGACTGTTCGAGGAGCTGCTGTATGAGAAGATCGCGTCCCGCGTCAGCCAACCCATACACCTGCTCGTCGCCGATGGCCTGCTGAATCAGCGCTCCATTCTCATGAGCGACTTGTACCGCAACTACAAGGAAGAGGACGGGTACTTGTACGTCACGTTCACTACAAAGATGCCCGCGTCTTCGCATCAAATTGGCGGCTACAAGAGCTCACACTCGCCGGAGCAGCGCATCAAGGCGGCCAACAAGGCCCTCGACGAGAACAAGGTGCCGATCATTTGTGAGAAGATGGACGGTAGCGACCTGCGTGCAATCGAGCAGAAGAAGTTCACGGTGGACGCGACGTCCGATGTGCCGTCCTTTGTTGTCCTGCTACGTGAGCGCCTGGCGCTCGAGATTGATCGTAAGTTGTACCTGTACGTAAACGGCCGCTGCATCGTGGCCGAGAAGATGGGCATGAAGTCGCTCTACGACGCGAACAAGGATGACGACGGCTTTTTGTACGTGCGCTACACAGATGACAAACCCCAGAACCTGACTGGTCGCAGCACAGGCCCATACAAGACTACGCACACAATCGAGGAGCGCAAGGAGGCGGCACGCAAGGGTCTCAGCCAGAAGAAGATCCCCATCATCTGCGAGAAGAATCCCAGCTCTGACATTGCCGAGGTGGCGCAGCGCAAGTTCTACGTTGCGCAGGGTCTGAAGCTGTCGTTGTTCATGGTGACTGTGAAGGAGCGGCTGGAGGAAGAGACGTCCGAACCCGTGTACCTCTACCTCGGTACGCACAACCTTCTCGTTGACCACGTCACTATCGACGACATCTATCGCAAATACAAGGACATGGACGGGCTCCTGTACGTGACGTACTGCGGCCGTGATGTACATGATCGCCTGAGCAAGAAGAAGTGACGCTCACCAATGAACACACAAAGGCACAGAACACGTTTTTCTTTTCTTTTTTTTTTCCAAGTGGCAATAACGTCTCCCTGTTATACTTGCTCTCGCTCTCTCAGGTGTGATTGGGGATGACTCCACTTTTCATTCTTCTTGTTCTATCCTCTTTTTTTTTCTTTTTTTTTTCTTATGATCATTTATATCTCCTCTGTACATGCCACCATCTCTTTTAATTTATTATTTATGCATTCATTCGTTCGCGTCTTACTTTATTTTTGTTTCACCCGCACATTGTTCCCCTCCACGTTTTTGACGCGTTTTGCTTCACCTCCACTCCCCCCTTCATCGCCGGCGCCGCGTGTGAACCTCCTTTCTCAGACATAGAGGTAGATCCGTTTGTACACTTCTTCCCCTTCTTTATGGCTCTGGTCACCTCGTTCCTTTTCGTCTCGCATCAAAGACGCTACTGTCAAAACGCGCCTTCCTCCGTTGGATGAATGACTTGTTTTCGTGGACCGCCCGACACGCGTGCGTCCCGTCGTTCGGCGTCTTTTCATTCCATTTTCTTTTTCCTCGTGGTGAGGTCTCCGATGCATCCACTGCGCTTCTCGCTGTTGATCGTTGGAGTCTGGCGAGCACCCCTCGACAGTCATGCATTGCGTCGAGTAGACGACACAAAGAAGGCGATCAGATCGAGTGCCAGCCTCCGCTTCACGCGTCTGTGTGCTCTTTGCCCTCTTCGACGTCAATCAGGCGTTCGTGCACGCGCGTGCCTCACTGCATCTGAGTGAGAGTCGAAAAAGAAAAAGAAAAAAGAAAAGAACCACGCACACATGTACACGTAGTCGGCATCGTCCACCGTCAGCGTCGAGAGCCCAATAGGACAAGTGGCCAAGGGTAAACTTGAAAAAAGTGCTTGGTACGCACACACACACACACAAAAAAAAAAAGCTGAGAGGATGCGAGGCTTCCTCACCGCCTTTCTGTCCTTCTCCTCTTCCTGGCCCCCACAACGGACAAGCCACACGCCCACACCGAGGGCGTGGAGGCTGTATTCGTACCTCTGCGAGCAACCGTGACGCGTCTTCTCACACGCCGTCTACAAGCTCGCAGTTATGCCTTCTCTCGTGCACACTCACTCGTGTACAGCCTTAAACACCAAAATCTCTCCCACCTTATCTCCTCTACGCACTTGTTAGAGCGTGCTTTCTTGATCTCGTACTTGTTCTTTTCCGCACACGTTCTCGCGTTGAGAAAACGTGACCATGTGCGAATCGTAAATCGACAGTCATAGGGCGCGGCATACACACAAACACCCACCCACACCCACACAGGTAAACGCGCAGACGGGCGTCACAGCGACGAATAGGAGAAAAAGAAGACGTGCAGCACACCAGCGTCATTTGTCATCAGCGTTGGTCAATCAGCGACGAAAATGAACATACTTCGGGCACGTCGTCGGCTGGGTGCGACAGATCCATCTCAGAGGGCATCGCTTTCACGGGCGTTGATGTGGCTGAGTCACTCTCTGGCCGTTGTCTGCCTGCTCTCCACTTTTCTGTACGCGCGTGACGTTCAACTGAACGACACTACCCGCCCCTTCCATCGCGATTATGCGGCACTGAAGGCGTGGATCGTGCGCTCACATGAAGTGACGGACACTCGCACAACTCACTCAATGCCCGTGCACGTGGCTGGCCCGTTTTCGCCGCGTTTAGAGGCGTGGTGGACCCCGTCGAGCCCTTTGACCGACGCCATTGGTGTAACTTCTGCGAGTACGTCGCGTCATAGTCGGTATGCGCGATGGGGCTTTGACGTCAAGGACGTGCAATGTCCCTGGCAGGTCTCTGCGGAGCCACACGGTGCGTCCCACACCACGGCCCCAGCATCGCCCTCCTCTGAGCCACAGGCCTCCACGTTGGTCGCCGTGTTCATTCATGGCAATGCGGGTGACGCGCGGCAGAGCGACTACTGGAGCTGCGCCGTGTCTCTGCGTCATGAACTGATGCGTAACACTGCGAGCAGGACGGAGCGCGTGCGCCTGTACGCGGTGTCGCTGGCAGAACAGGCCAACATCCACCGCGGTGCGCTCGTGCGACGCCAAGCGGACTTTGTCGCTGACGCCGTAGCGCGCGTTGTTGCGAACCTTACCAATACCGGTGGCGAGGGACAAGAGGCTGAGGCTGCGGCTGACACGGCTCAACAGACCAAACAGCCGACATCAGTCCGCGTGTGGCTTGTGGGCCACTCGATGGGTGGCGTGGTGGCCCGCTTGAGTGCGGCGTTGCTTCTCCAGCAACGCTCACCACTCTTGCATGCGTCAGCTTGGTCCTCACAAGACCCCACGACTCACTCACCCCAAGGCAGCCCCGTGGAGGGTGTGTTGACATTCAACACACCGCACCAACACCCGCCCATTTTTATGGATACCTCCATGTCCGATATCTACAAGGCCCTACGCACGGCAGACCAGAGCAGTGACCGACTGTCGCAGGCAAACAGCACCTCACCGACGGCAAGATCAACGGCCACAAACAGGACTCTCACGAGCGATGAGTGGATTGAGACGGTTCTGTCGACGAGTCAATCGTGGCCGTCGCCCCTCATGCGCATGGTGAGCGTGACGTCTGGCGATCACGACCTGCAGATTGCGTCGCGGTCGACGGCCCTGGACGGTGTGTCACGCACCCTCACGCCGGCCTCCGCCTCAGCGGCGTCTCCCCATCGCGTGTGGTTGGATAGTAGCGAGTGGTGCCGCGGAAGCCGCTCGCACGATGGCATACTTCTGAACCCGTGCGTGCACGCCCTCGCCGCGACCATTCTACTGGAGCCTTCGTCGAGTCGATGGGAAGGCCTAGCGGGAAAAGGTCTTGTGCCAGAACGATGGCGTACACGTAGTGCGTGGGGTAGGATGAGCTGTGCGCATCAGCTGTGGGCGGTCTCTGCGTGCGTCTTCAGCCTTTACGTTGTAGGTGCCGCTCTGTCGCCTATCCGACCGCCCTCCAGAAGCGTCAACGGGACAGGCGCGGCGGACTTTGCGCGTGTGGCACCGCAGACAGTTCTTTTATTTCTCGGTGGTCGCGTCGCCGGCTTTGTCGTGCGCCGCGTCCGCCTTGGTTTGGCATCGCCATGGCCGTGGGATGCTCAAACCCAGAGCAGTGCGCTGTGGCGTTCCGTCGTCTGGCTACCCCTCGCCGCTGGTGGTCAAGTGGCTGTTGGGCTGCTTCTTGGCACTTGGTGCGTGCGGGCGGTGGAGGGTCTCGTGCGACTCCTCGCTCTGTCGCGCCCACGCTTCTGGCGATGGTGGTGCCCGCACGCGCGCGTCTCTCTCCGCACACGACGCGGAAACGCTGTCTTTTTCTTTGCCTGTGTGTGTATCCCTGGCGTTTTCGTTGTCGCTGATGCCGGTGGCGTGACGGGACGCGCCGTGGGCTTTCTTGTGCTTTGTCTGGCGTACAGCGCATGCGCGGCTCATGCTGCCGTGCGACCTGATGCAACAGAGCCTCCTTCGGCGCAAGCGGACGAGGAAGCGGAGATGCTCACGACATCAGTTGGCGTTTGTGTGACGCCTGCATTTGTATCGCTCTCCGAATCCGCGCGAGGCCCACCGCCGTCGCTGACGTCGTCATGCGCTGACAGTGCGCGCGACGGTCTCACACTCACCTTGCTCACGACGCTTCTTGTTATCCATCTGCAGCCATTTTTCGTCTTTCGCAACATCCTCCTCTCAGACACCCGCGACAGTCGTGACCTCGTTGATCCGCTCTTCACGGCAACGCAGAGCTGCCTATATGTGTGCCTCGTCGCGAGTGTGTGGGTGGCTGGTCGGCGTGCGCTGCACGAGACACACACCGATAGACAGCGACAAGCGAAGCGCGTGTCCGCACATCTCAACCGTATAGGCCAGAGTCGTGCGCTTGCTGTGGCGGCCCTGTGGCTCGCTCGAGTTGGGATGGTGATGTGCGCCGCTTGCGTTCTTGATAGCTGGCGTGCCGCGGTTGCCGTTTTGCTTGCCACGCCTGCGATTTTTCTGAGCATACTTGGGGGCGCACGGAGCTCGTCAGACGCCTTCGCTTCTACCTCCACGTCCCTCGTCTGACGTTTCGTACTCTTACATCCGCTCGTCAAGGGGCTTCTGCTTTCCCCGAAACGAGAGCGAACAAAAGCAAAACCAAAATAAAGGAGTTGAAGAGACGGAAGGGGAAGAATGCTGAAACCCAGCAGCGTACGCACGATACGCGATACGCGGCCATTCATGAAGTTACCCCTGCAGTGTGTTCTTGACGTGACGAATACTGGCCATGCCAGCGCCCACTAGGCGTCTTCTTTGCTCTGACTCGGGCCCTGTTCCACCGCCCATCTGCTATCACGTCACTTGCCGTGCCTTTCCTTGTTCTTGTCTTTTTTTTTTTGATGTTTGGTGGCCTGCGCGCGCTTCCTAGAATTAATTCTTAACGTCGCTCTCATCAACAACACGAAGGGAATCTCACCTCACTCCACTTACTACTTTTTCTTCACCTTTCCTCGAACAACACGGGAGAGTTTTTAAAAACACACGCACACACACACCAGCTCTCATGCAGGCTTCTGACCGCGAGACAGACATCGTTGGTGCGGGCCCTGAGGTGGCCGAGGAGGCCATTATGCGGACGCGTGCGCAGTCCATACATCCCGGCGCAGTGACCCTTTTCAAGGCGTGCCCGTGGGTGCAGTACGTGCCCGTGTTCGGCCCGAGCTGCGAAGGCTACGGCCCCAAGTGCACTATCGCCCTTGGTATGACCAACTTCCTCTCCAAAGGCCTCGCCAACAATCTTCTCAACTTGTCACGCCTTGGTATGTACCGCCGGCGCTTTGGCATCGACGCCACCCGCTACCAGCGCCTCGCCAGCATCTCCAGGCTGGGGTTCTCCATCAAGGCCGTCTTCGCCATGATCAGCGACAGCGTTGCGCTGCTCGGGTACACCAAGCGATGGTACTGCGCGGGCTTCTGTGTCATTGGCTGTGCGGTGCTGATCGGCTACGGCGCGCTGCCTCCAGTACAGTCGAGCGCGAACATCGCCGCTGGTCTGACCTTCCTCGGCAGCTTCTGCATTGCGAACGTGGATATCCTCACCGAGGGCCACTACAGCCGTCTCATGCGCAAGGTTCCCCAGTCCGGTCCGGCGCTGGTCAGCTGGATTCACTGGTTCATTCTCTCTGCCACTCTGATCGCGTCCGTCATCCAAGGTCCCCTGTCCGATGCACAGATGCCCCACATTGGCCCCTACGTCGGCGGTGCGTGCCAGCTGCTCGCCATCGTCTTCTTCATCCTGAACTGGTTTGGTGAGCGGAAGAACCGCGTCAACCGCCTCGAGGACATCGCCATGATCCACAAGGCTCAGCGTGAGGCAGAGCTCGCCCACGAGAAGGACAGTGAGCAGGACGGTGAGCCCATCAAGAACCTTCACCCTGAGGAAGAAACCGGCAGCAACGGCAGCGAAGTCGAACAAGGCCGCAACCAGCTCAATGATGGCATCGTCGTCGCTGGCGAGGTGGCTGAAGAGGATATCGGCGTCGATGATGCTGCGCTGAAGATCAGCTGCAATGGGATCGTCGAGGTGAACAGTGAAATTGTCTTGCGCAACTGGCGCGTCTTCGTGTACGGCGTGATCATGACCGCCGCGGTCATCGCCATCACCGTGGTCACTATTCTGGGCGACTCCTGGGACCTGCTGTACACGGCCGTCGCTGTCGCGGTGGTGTGCTGCGGCGCAGCCTTCTGGGCTTTGCCGCTTGTGATCGCCAAAGTGTTCGTGTACTTTTACCTCCACATGGTCCTGTACCTCCAGATCAGTGGCGCCACAGACAGCTTCTTCACCGCAGGCCCGGACTGCGTGCCGAATGGACCGCACTTCAACTACACGTTCTATCAAACTGTGGCCACTGTCATCGGCAACGTGGCTGGTATTGGTGCTGTCAGCGCGTTCCCCTACCTGTTTGCGAAACGTGGCTACCGCTTCACGCTGATCTTCACCATTCTGATCCAGGTTCTCGCGTCGATCTTCGACATCGTCATGGTGAAGCGCTGGAACTTGTACATTGGTATTCCTGACCACGCCATGTACATCCTCGGTGACGCTATCGTGTACGAGGTGTGCTACTACTTTGCGTGGATGCCGATGGTGCTGCTCATCTCTCGTGTCTGCCCTCACGGCTCCGAGTCGATTGTGTACGCGCTGGTCGCCAGTTCGGGCAACCTCGGCAGCTCCATGGCCTCCACCATTGGCTCTCTGCTGATGGAGTTGGCCTGGACGATCGACTCGAAGACCGTGCCTTGCGACTTCAGCAACCTTCCGATGTTGCTGCTGGTGGGCCACCTCTTGTTACCTCTTCTCATCATTCCCCTCTCCTTCTTGCTCATCCCGAACGCCCGCGTGTGCGATGCTATCGATATGGACGGCCACGTCATCAAGCCGGAGGAGACAAAGGTGTCTCGCGCCAACGAGACCAGCGACACCGAGCCCACGCGCGAGTAGTCACAGCGCGACCAAAGAAAAAAAAATACAAGACAAGTGCAGAAGACTGGCAACGAGATGAACAGTGTTGGGCATCCAATGCTCTTCGTTTCTGTTCCTCCGACCACTTCACTTATTTTCTTCTTGTCACTCACATCGGCCCTGCGCGTGTCGGCTTCTATTCTTTCTGTAAAACAATTTTTTCCTATAAGCGTGTGCCAGTCCTTGATTCGCACGATCTTACACTTCTCCGTAAATGTGAAGATCAGAGAGACCGGTGACGGGATCGTTGTGGTGTGACAAGGACCCTCCCCGGAGAGCCAATCACATATGTGCACTGTACGTACGAACGAGTGAAGGCACCATGTGTCTGAGTGACCTCCCCACTCTTATCCGATCAACGCTTTTTCTTTTTGTTTTGCCTTCGAATGCAACAGGAGTCCCCTGCATGGTTGTGGCTCGCTGCTGAGTGTTGTACCTCCTTCGTTCCCCCGCCCCCGCGAGAGGAACAGAAAAAAACCCTTCAGCACACACAGTCCATGTCAGTGGGTCCATATATTCCCCTCCTCTTCGTTTTCCTTTTTTTTTTTTCTCTCCTACGTACCCCCACTTTTTTTTTGTTTTCTTTTTTCTGTTTGGCATCTTTGGTGAGGCGCGTTCACAGTCCGCGATGGTCGTCTTCCATGACATCTCTTTTTTTCTTTTGCCACGCGTCGGCGTGAATGCGCTGCACCGCTCCGCCGCTCTCCGAAGTGCGCATCAAGCCAAACGGCCCCTTCTCCGTCTCTTCCCTTTTCTTGTCTTCTCCACTGTTGTCGAACTGAATGTCGCTTCTCCCCTCTTCTTCCCTTTTTTCTGTTTTTGCTTTGACAAGCCGCTCTTCCCTTCCTCCCTCCCCCGGTAAAAATATGGAAAAAGGAAAACACCTGAAAACACCTGAAAACACCTGAAAACACCTTCCGCCTATTATATTTCAACATACCGAATTGAAAAAGAAAGGAGGTGATAAGAGCCACAGCAAGCAAAGCACTCGTAACGGTGTGATGACGCTCAGCTCTGTTGGCAGCGTCTCCCTCTTTGTCTGCGCACACCCGCCCACACACACTACAGAAAGCAGACAGCAGGCCTTAACAGGATTGCTTTTGCACGTAGTGCGTGCCGTACCAGTGATCAAGCATTGCGACGCCTTTGTCTCGTTGTGCGCGCACGGAGGCGCTTCCTCATCGCGGACGTGGTTTCTCCGTTCCTCGTGTGGCGCGATGAACAGTCCTACCACCCCCTCTGCTACCGCACTGTTCTCCTCTCTTCGTAGCCCTACTCTTCTCTCTCGGTGTAAACCATTTCCCTTGCTCGCACATCGCGCCGACTGATGTACATGTCCCCCACTATTTCTCATTGAGCCTCGACTGCCCCTTCGATGACAAATCCAAAGTCGTGCGTACGGTGTGGCTGGGTGCCAGCAGGCAACATAGTGTATCAAGACTATCACGACAAGGAATGGGGAGGGGGCCGTGGGAAGCTTGTCCCCCGCAACAGCCGCGCACGCGTCAAAGGCGAGTTCTTGTTTGAGCTCCTCTGCTTAGAGGGGCAGCAGGCGGGGCTGTCGTGGTGGACGGTGTTGCAAAAGCGCGAGGCCTATCGCCGGGCCTTTCACGCCTTCGTGCCCTCGTCGATTGCGGCGATGCAGACGGAGGTGTGCGTGCCACGACTGATGCAGCAGCAGACCTCCTCGAGCGCAGATCGGGTTATTGCTCACCGCGGTAAGCTTGAGGCGATTGTACGCAACGCACGCGCGTACTTGTGCCTGACAAGCTGCCTTGTAGGCGATACAGACAATAACGGGCACGACCGTGAGCGTGCCTCGCGGGCCTTTGCCGACTATCTGTGGCAGTTCAGTTATCGTCCCCTCGCTCTCCCTTCACTTGTTGTGGGTGAAGGCGACGGCATTCCCACCTTTCACCCCTCTGCGCACCTGATCACCTCAGTGAAGAGGCGTGGTGGTCAGGTCGAGGAGTCAATGAAAAGCATCACAGTGCCCACGCGAAGCCAAGCCAGTGAGCTCATGTCACGTGCACTCAAGAAGGCTGGGTTCGCCTTTGTCGGCGCCACGACCTGCCACGCATTCATGCAGGCCTGTGGCATGGTCAATGACCACGCTGCGCAGTGCCGCGATGCGGCGCCCTGCGAGACTTGGCGACGGCAGGTTCATCAGCGGGACGTGAAGGCGCTCGCACGCACGCTCACAGACGCCCAGCTCCTCTCTTTGGCGGAACAAGCAGGTAAGACAATGAAGCAGAAGGCGTCTACGAGCAGTACGGGTCAAAAGCGAGCCCGCCGCTCACGCAGCGAGCCAGCGACGACCAAGAAGCGTCGCGTCGCCCATCGCTGACGTCTCTCCTCCTTATCAGTTGTACTTCACTTTTTTTTTTGTTTTGACTTGCTGAGAGTTGCCCACTCTTTGCGAGAAAAGCAGGTGCCGTTCATCCAGCCATCAATGAACACCGACGCTTCTCACGTGGACAAATATCTTCTGTATGACGACGACACCGGCTACACAACTGAAAAAAAAAAAACGACTACAACAGCGTTATGAACAATGCTTCAAGCAACACGGTCCGCCGCGCACATCACACCGCCTCCCCGGCGTATGGGAAAAAAGGCCAGCGTAGACGCGCCTGTCCATTTCCACTTCCTTCGACAGATCTACCTCTCTCCCTACTTCTCCTCACGGACAACACTACCAACACCCACCGTGTGACCCGTCAAGGGAGGAAGCACACCACGCACCTATCATTTGAAGCCGATCTCGACAGGCGGTCTCAGAAGGAAGAGTCAATTTTATAGTCCCCACGCGAAATCATGAAGGCGCGTGAGGTTTGGGAGCTCACCGTTGAGGCGCTGCAAACCTTCTATGATGCATCCAAGAAGGATGCCACCGTCGCACCCGAGGACGCCGTGGAGGAGGTTCTCGCCCACTGTCTGGCAGTGTCTCCAGCCGAGGCCGTCTTTGTGCGCGAGTGCGTCGCGGGCGTTACCCACTATGAGCGCCTCTGTGAAGGTGCGCTTCAGGGCTATTGCAATCGCCACAAGCGCAACCGTGCGGACCGGCTCTCAATGTACTTGATGGCGTACGTAGTGTACTTCTGCTTCGATGAGCTTGGCGGGGACGCTGTGCGAGAGCTCTTCTACCGCTGCACCTCGACGCCGCGCATTGCCGAGTTTGTTGAGTACCTCGTGGACGAGGATGCCGTCCGAGCCACCGCACTGCCTGCATGGCGTGTAACGTACGATGAGAGTTTTCTGGACCACACCGTTTTCACGCCCATCGCCCGCATCGCTGGCGACGCTCGCGCACGCGTGGTGGAGCCGCTACGGACAAAGGGCGCCGGTGGTGCGGTGGCGGCCGCGGGTGAGACCTCCTTCAGCAGCCACTGCTCCGGCTCAGCGGCGGCGCCTGTGCCCAACAAGGGCGGCAGGGCACCGCAGAAGAAGGATGCGTCCACGCACGAGACTTCCGCTCTTCATGCGAACAAGCGCCGCCCTCTGCCTCCTGCCGAGGTGCGGGAGATGATCTACACTATTCCTGAGCCGCGTCCCGCGCCGCTTCCGAAAGCTGGCATCACGCACGGCGCGCACAAAACGACAGCAGGGAAGAGGAAGCCTCCGACACAGCCCGTTGGCTTCGCTTTTCATCATCGGGAAGCGCCGGACACGTCGGTAAGTGCTGCCACTGCCCACGTGAGGACAGAAGATGCGATTGGGGCCTCCGACCCAGTGCCCCGGCAGACGCCACAGCGACTGCGCGCCATCCTCGACAAGGAGGTCGACACCCGCATGACGCAGGCCGCGATCCTCCGCGAGGCGCACACGTACCGCGTGGAGGAGCAGGCACAAGAGCGGGCGCTGGCGGACAAGGAGTATAACCCGCTCGACACACTTAGCTATGAGGCTTGGCGCGATGAGCAGCGGCGGGAGGAGGCGCGGCAACGCGAGCAACAGGTACTCGAGCAACACCTTGACGCACTCCGCTCTCGGGAGCGCGCTGCGGAGGCTAAAGAGAGGACGCACCGACAGCGCCAGGCGAATCAGCGTCGCATGAAACAGCAGCAGGAGAAGGACAAGGCGCGCTCAGAGCAAGAGCGAGCCAAAGCCCTCAAAGCGCAGCGCAGCTTCGTCACCGACCTACGACAGGAACTGGAGGCGAACCGCACCCAGGCTCAACAAAGCTGTGCGGCGGAGAAGATAAAGACTGCTGATGAAGTGCGCGCAGAGAACGACCGCCTCGCACAACAGGCCAAACAAGCTAAGGAGCGTGAGCAACTAGAGCAGGCCATGATCATTGAGGAGATCCGACAACTGCGTGTGCGTATTCGCGAAAAGCAGGATGCACTGCGTGTGCAACGTCTGGAGGAGCAGCGCGGTCCCTCAAACGCCGCCTGCGCCACCGCGTCGTCGTTACTACCGGCCGCCGCTGTAGAGAGGGGTAACGTAGCGACGATGAACTTATTCGAGTGTCGACAAGAGCTCTCTCGCCTTCGTGAGGAGGACGCTCGCTTAGAAGAAGAGAAACGTACTCGCATCGTTCAAGAACGCGAAAAGGCGAAGGCAGAGCGACAAACATTGGAGAAACAACTGAAGGCCGAGCGCGAGCGACGTCGTCGGATGCGCGAGGCGGACAATGAAAAGCGAAATGCTGATCGTCAGCAAGTGCGGCATGCACAGTTGGACTCAGAAAACGCCCGCATGCTGGAGCTTCACGATCACCTCTCACAGAAACGTGGAGAGCGGCAGCGAGAGTGGACCAAGTCTCGCAACGAGGAGCGTCAGGTAAAGAACGATCTTTTACTGTTAGCACAAGACCATACCGCAGTGGAGCAAAAGCGCTGGCTTCAACAAGAGCACGGTGCGACCAACCGCATCGCTGCCGAGCAGAAACAACGTCTCGCTGCCCAACAACGGCACTAGCAATAACGTGGCGGACGTTCCTCCACTTACAGACCACCACTACCCGGGACTACCGCTGACGAGGCTTCGCTTTTTCATTGTCGGCAAGCGCGGATGTATACTATTATGGCACAACAACAACAACCTACTTTTGTTGTTCCACCTTTTTTTTTTTTTTGCACAGCCTGAAGAGTAGAGTGACCACTCACTCTTAGAAGAGATGCACGAGATCCTCTGCGACGAAAGAAGGCAGTAGGACAATTGACCCATCCTTCCAAACAGGAGTCGGCGACCACTAAGGAATTGCAAAATTCAGAAGCGCGCGGAACCGCCCGCTAAAAGCGCATGTCCCAGGTGTCGAGAGAGAGATGTGCTGCCGTGGTGCGTGGGAAGGGTCTGAGCACGTGTTTTTTTTGTGTTTCCGCGCTCTTCCCTCCCCCCTCGCCGTCTCTTAGATAGGGAACGCTCTTCTCCACCTTTTCGTCTCTTTTCGGCTTAGCGTGCGGCTATTGCAGTCTCTGTGGCACGCACACACACCTCGCTCCATTCTCTCCATTTCCCTCATTTTGCTGTCCGACATGCCCGACGTCATCAACAACCTCTTGTCTGACGCGAGTATCGTTTGCGTATTCCCTGCCTTTAAAGTGAGCGCAAGGACACACATACACACATATATTGACTTGTCTTTTTGTTCTCCACTATAGAACGCAATGACTTCCACTTCTGTTGACCACCGAGGTCCGTTTGCCAAGGCGCGCCGCTCCGCAGCCGCGGCCCCTGCGCCAGCAGAATCAGGATCTGGAAGTGGTGCTCCTTCCTCTGCACGCTCACACGATCATTTTCTTGCCGAGATGGAGGCCACGATGGAACAGATAAGCAAGAACACTCGCCAGCCCGAGCGTACACGAGGTGTAAAAACGGCGGCCGGGGTGGAGGTGCGGAAACCGGTGTCGGACGCCTACGTTCAGCGTATTGCTGCTGCTGCCGAGGCGTACAGGTCGAAAACCCGACAACAGGAGCCACCCTCTGCGCCCACAGCCATCAAGACAAAACTCACCTCACGAACAAGCAAGGTACGACCGACAACCATGTCCACGCGTTCGTCGCCCACGCCGTCCTATGTGCTCACCACCACCTCAGGGAACGAACAAGTGGTGGAATCGCAGGAAGAAGGTGCGGGAAAAGAAGCAGACGGAGTGGTGAGGAACTGGTCCGCACCGGTGACCGACCTTGCGCGTCTTGCACTGGCGACCGACAGCTCAAGCGAGTCGCTGGGTGACGTAGCGTCGACGCCAGAGGTCTCCGTGATCGAGCATCAAGTTGCACCGCGCACATTGATGGAAGAGCCGCGTGTGTCACCGTTGCGAAATCCACCCGTCACGCAGGCACCGGCGTCGCTACCACACTCTCTGCCCCGAATCACTTTGGATAGGACAGGACGTTATCTGCTCGTCGAAGATGTGGAGAACGCCTATCGTGCGACGAAGGAGGCGATCCGCTCGACGCTCTTTACAATTTAGACTTTTCCCTTTCAGTTTCCTTTTGCTCATCAGCGTGCATGGTTCGTGTGTCACTCGATTGGGACACCATGTAAAATACTGCATCCCTTCCCGTTTCTACTCGTCGCGTCTATCCTTACTTTTCTCTCACTGCACAACACACTTCTCTTCTCTGCTCCAATTCTTCTCCAACGACGTGTCTTTGCTCTACTACACCCCGCCAATGGGCTCCCTCGTTGTATCTGTGTGCGGGCTACGATTTTTCATTCCTCATAGTACAAGTCTTTTCTTTCTTTTTTTCTTTTTCCTGTGTGTCTCGAACTCAGTGCACATGTCTTTTAGTTCGTTTGCTTCCACTGGCTCCTCCTCCAGTCCTCCGCACAGTGGCACCAGTGGCTCTCTTCTCGCCAAGCTCCAGGCTGTCAAGGAAAGAAACTCACTAGAGGCTGATCTGAAGAACGGCGGTGTAGCGATTGAGCGCGTGTCCAAGAATGGACGCTTGAAACCAGTAACCGTGAGCCTTGACGCGGAGGGTGTGGCTTTTACCATGGACCCTCCTCCGCAGAAGAACGGCTCACTGCCAGTGGGCTCCATCGTCACCATTCACCGCCTCGAGGATTCACATCCCATGTCCCGCAGGCTGCCCAACTTCAAGTACTGCCTCGAGATCGAGTCACGCAACGGCTTTTCGTGGCTGCTCGTCTTGAGTACGTTACTGGACGTGGACGTGTGGGAGCGCTACCTCCGCTTCACTATTGCGCGACACGAGCAGAACCGCAGAGTCGATCCACTCCTCTCGACTGTCGCGTTCCACTGGGCTCGATTCAATCGGCAGCAAAATGAAAAGATGAGCTTCACCGAGGTGAGTGCGATTGTGCGTCACACCATCGGCGACGTGCCACCAGACATCATGGGCGCGACATTCCGCGAATTCGACACCGACATGGACACACGACTCGACTTTAACGAGTTTACGCAGCTCTTTAGACGGTTCTCGACCAAGGAGGGACTTCGACCGCTTTTTGAGCAGTACGCCGCGAACCCCGATGACGGTATGACGTACGCGGAGTTCGCTGCCTTTCAACGCAGCCAAGATCCATCATCAACAGTTGAGGCGAGCTATGCTCTCTACGATCGCGTGATGCACCACGTCACTGACACATACATGCCCTTCGAGCTATTCACGACCTTTCTGACAAGCGTGAGTCTCAACGGGATCACTGATCGCGACGCACGCGATCCGATGGACTATCCTTTTGTGTGCTACTTCATCAATAGCTCACACAATACGTACCTAACTGGTGACCAGCTGCGATCGAACAGCTCCGTCGACATGTACCGTGATGTGCTCCTCTCAGGCTGCCGTTGTGTGGAAATCGACTGCTGGGACGGCCCTGAAGGGAACCCCATTGTCTATCATGGCCACACTGCTACCAGCCGCATTCTCTTCGAGGATGTGATTCAGACCATCCACCGCTACGCCTTCGCGGCTGAGTACGAAGACCCTGAGCTGGCGCTTTTTCCTGTGATTCTCTCGTTGGAGGTGCACACATCGCCTCGGCAGAGTGCTCGCATGGCCGCCGTCATGCGCAGTGTCTTTGGCGAGAGCCTTCTTCTCCCTGGCGACAAGTCCGCACCATTCACACCGCTCGGCTGCAAAGGCAAGATCCTCGTCAAATGGAAAATGAACGAGCTCGGTGATGACGACACGAAGGATATCACCGGAAGCGGCATTCGTCCGGACCGCGCGCCGCGACCCACAGGCTCTGATGAGCTGAGTGCGTGTGTCACAGTTGGCTCCATCAAGACCAACCGCTGGGGTGAGGACGCGAACCCGTGGAATGTGCAAAGCTACACAGAGACGGCCATCGCCAACATGCAGCGCAACAATCCACGCGAGTTTACGGTACAGAACACACGCATGCTGTCTCGCGTGTACCCGGCCGGCACGCGTGTGACGTCATCAAACTACAACCCCATGACCGCCTGGACAATGGGATCGCATATGGTGGCTCTCAACTTCCAAACGCGCGACAAAAATATGTGTGCTAACGCCGGCTTCTTCTATCACGTCAACGGTGGTTGCGGTTATGTGATGAAGCCGCCCTCTCTCATTGATTCCAGCGGCGATTTGGTCGCTACTCTGAGCCGCAGAGATTTGTGTATTCGCATCATCTCCACGTACAACCTGACCACCTTCGATAGCATCCGCAGTGTGAGCCCGTACGTGAAGCTGTGGATCCACGACCACGAGGAGGAGGCACAGCGCACCAAGGCAGTCAGGGGCAACGGCCTGAAACCGTCGTGGGACTCCTCGTTCAAGATTCCTATTTACAATCAGAGCCTCGACCTCCTCTGCATTCGTGTGATTGACCAATCAACTGAGAAGGAGCTGTGCGAAGCCACAATACCAGTGCGCGCCATTCGCCAAGGCTACCGCGCTATCCCTGTGAATCATCCAAAGAGTGGTCATCTGCTGCCCTTTTGTTCCATTTTGTGTTACGTAGAGTCACGAAGCTGAGGGGCGACGCGACAGCCTGTTTTGTAGGGTCGACATCGAGTAGCGACCGTGCCAGCTGACCACCTTCACATTTTTCCGGTGTAACCATATATCTATCTTGTTTCTCGTCACGTTGCTTTTTGTTTTTGCCCTTTCTAAAACTGTTCTTGAACTGTTCTTTTTTTCTTTTCCTCTGTTCTGTCTGCCAAGTGTCCGTTCCGCTCTTTTCATCGCGACGGACGTATCAATCAGTCCAACATGATTCCTCGCCTTTTGCACAGGCGCTGGATTCGTAGCGGGTTTTTTCTCGTGTACCTGCACTCAAATGAGACCTTCTTCACCGCACACACAGCGCGCCCATCACCATCACGCCTATCTACCTCGCCCCTTCTGCATTTTTCTTTCTGCATCGTAACTCGTACCATTGTTGGTGCTCCACTCACTCTCCCTCTGGCTTCAACTCAACATATATATATATATATATATATAAATATCTTCTGATGCTGACCGATTGAAAAAAACTTGGCAACTCCCAAAGAAACACAAACACTCTCGCTTTCACTCAGTGACCCACAGACAGAGACAGATCGGAACGCCACTACCCCGTCTCTATCGTCGCACGTCCGCATTCGCACCCGCAAAGATGTCACAGCTCGCTCACAACTTGCAGCTCTCGATCTTCGAGCCGCTGGCGAACTTCCGCGCCAATCGCATCATCTGCACGATTGGCCCCAGCACGCAAAGCGTTGAGGCCCTCAAGAGCCTCATGCAGAGCGGCATGGCTGTTGCTCGCATGAACTTCTCGCACGGCAGCCACGAGTACCACGAGACAACCATCAACAATGTGCGTGCGGCTGCAGCTGAGCTGGGACTGAACATTGCGATTGCCCTGGACACGAAGGGTCCCGAGATTCGCACGGGCACCTTTGTGGGTGGCTCCGCGGTGATGGCGCGTGGTGCGACGTGCTACGTGACGATGGACCCCGCATACGCCGACAAGGGTACGTCGGAGCGCTTCTACGTTGACTACCCACGTCTGGCGAGCGCTGTCAAGCCCGGTGGCTACATCAACGTGGACGACGGTATTCTCGTCCTCCAGGTTCAGTCCTTGGAGTCCGACGGCTCCCTCAAGTGCGTCGTGATGAACGAGCACACCATCTCCGATCGCCGCGGCGTCAACCTGCCAGGCTGCGATGTGGACCTGCCTGCGGTGTCCGAGAAGGACAAGAGCGACCTTGCATTCGGTGTGCAGCAGGGCGTTGATATTATCTTCGCGTCCTTTATTCGCACGGCAGCGCAGGTGGATGAGGTGCGCGCGGCCCTCGGCCCCAAGGGGAAGGATATCATGATCATCTCCAAGATTGAGAACCACCAGGGCGTTCAGAATATTGATGGCATCATCGAGCACAGCGACGGCATCATGGTCGCCCGTGGTGACCTCGGCGTCGAGATTGCGGCGGAGAAGGTCGTCGTGGCCCAGAAGATGCTCATCAGCAAGTGCAACATGGCGGGCAAGCCTGTGATCTGCGCGACGCAGATGCTCGAGAGCATGACCTACAATCCTCGCCCCACCCGCGCTGAGGTCTCTGATGTCGCCAATGCTGTCTTCAACGGCGCCGACTGTGTGATGCTCTCCGGTGAGACCGCCAAGGGACGCTACCCGAACGAGGTGGTTCAGTACATGGCGCGCATCTGCCTAGAAGCGCAAAGCGCGACAAACGAGTATGTCATGTTCAACAGCATCAAGAAGCTCCAGCCGATCCCGATGAGTGTGGAGGAGGCCGTCTGCAGCAGCGCTGTGAACTCCGTTTACGAGACACGCGCCAAGGCCATGGTGGTGCTGAGCAACACCGGCAAGAGCGCTCGTCTCGTGTCCAAGTACCGCCCTAACTGCCCCATCGTCTGCGTGACCACTCGTCTGCAGACGTGCCGCCAGCTGAACCTCACCCAGGGCGTGGAGAGCTACTTCTTCGACGTGGCCAAGATAGGGGCCGATGACGAGAAGGAGGGCCGTGTCGCCGCGGGTGTGGGGTATGCCAAGAGCCGTGGCTACGTCAAGAGCGGCGATTTCGTCGTCGTTATCCACGCCGATCACAAGGTCAAGGGTTACGCGAACCAGACTCGTATTGTGCTGGTGGAGTAGTACCCGTACACGCAGATGAGTTTTATAGCCATGTTCTTTTTTTTTTTTTCTCTCTTGGAAAATAAACTCCCACACGCACCCAAAAGCGAAGACAAGAGCGCATGTCATGACTCAGAGGTAGAGAGCGAGAGAGAGAGAGATATGGTAGCTCTCTGCTTCCAACTCTCTCTGTGCTGATCCACTTATCGTATTCACTTGCATCACCTCGCACGTACGCAGGAACACACAAGTGGGGCTTCTCTTCTTTGTTTGACCTCTCTTTCACTCTCAGTTGCTTACTGGGCTGCGTGTGTATTTTCTGTATTTTCCTTCGTGTCGTCGCGCAGTTCGATACACAGTGTGCTGTCTTCCGCGTTTCGCTCGTCACTATGCGTACGCACCTTCAATGACCATAATCCGCGACAGCAGACACAAATAAATATCTGTTTTTTTTTTTTCGCTCCGTTTTAATCGCGTGATGCCCGTGAAAGCTGAAGAAGACGCATGCTCCCCCCTCCCCTGCCAGAGGCAGCGGCTCACACCTACCACTGATACCCACTTGAAGCGCTCCTCGTCGAAGCAGAGACGCACCTCAGCGCAGGGAAGAAGGCTGTGTGAACACTGAGGTCGGAAGAAGATAAATGCGCACGCGAACAACCGAACTGTCAGGCAATCAACCAAGCAAGGCGCTGACAACCAAATGGAAAAACTACGAAAAGTGCTGCTGTGCACAAATAGGCTGCCACAGCGACCTATCGTGTTGGAGGGAAAAGTCAATGCGCAAGAGAATTGCGTGACGATGATCCGCGTATTGCCGAGAGTAAACGATCACTCAAAAGATGTTTGTTTCCATCGCAACATTATCATTTTCATTTTTTTCTCCCTGCCGATCATTGATCTTTTCAACATGCGCAGAAACGAAAACAACATCATCCAAGCGAGGCCTAGAGGAGCCGGGCCATGTGTGTGACGAAGGTACCTCGTCCTTGTGGCCATATCAATGAGTGGTAGTCATGCGCTGCCTTCCGTTCCCTATTTTGAACTCATGAGCTTTTGCCGGCCTCTACGCTGCGATTGCGCGCACTGCACATCTGCTTCTCTCTCTTTTCTTGCCAAAACCACTCCAGGATTGAACCAGCGAACTGGTCGTGTCGCGGAGAAAGAAAAAGTACATGCATTTCCCACCGATCTCTGCTTCTGGTGCATTTCTCTCTCACGCCCCCCTCTTCTTCCATTCTCCCTGCTGTCCTTCTGCTGTCGTGGCCTCAGAGGTCATCCTCATCACACTTTCGGACTGTGAATACACCTCGAACAATTTGTTTGTGCGATGCTCCGCTGGTCACGACTGGCCCGCGCCAGTCTGATGCAGCTGTCCCATCTTCGTGTTCTGGACGCCCCGCTGCCATCGCATCGCGCCAATCGCATCATCTGCACGATTGGCCCCAGCACGCAAGGCGTTGAGGCCCTCAAGAGCCTCATGCAGAGCGGCATGGCTGTTGCTCGCATGAACTTCTCGCACGGCACCCACGAGTACCACGAGACAACCATCAACAATGTGCGTGCGGCTGCAGCTGAGCTGGGACTGAACATTGCGATTGCCCTGGACACGAAGGGTCCCGAGATTCGCACGGGCACCTTTGTGGGTGGCTCCGCGGTGATGGCGCGTGGTGCGACGTGCTACGTGACGATGGACCCCGCATACGCCGACAAGGGTACGTCGGAGCGCTTCTACGTGGACTATCCCTTCCTGGTGTCCAGCTGCCCCCCTGGACAGACCATTCTCCTTGACGACGGCGCACTGGCCTTGACAGTGACTGCACACGTGGATGAAAGCACACTCGAGTGCCGCGTTTTTTCCGGCGACACTGTGCGCAACCACCGCGGCGTCAGCTTGCCTGGCCGTGTGATCCAGCTTCCTGCGGTGTCAGAGAAGGACCGCCAGGATTTGATGTTCGGTGTGCAGCAGGGCGTTGACTTCGTGTTCGCTTCTTTTGTGCGCACAGCGGCTCATGTGGAGGAGATCCGTGCGTGTGTGTCGGTTGCTGCGGCCTCGGCGCGAAGTACCACAGTACTACCGCCGCGCATCATTTCCAAGATCGAGGATGCCGAAGGGCTTCACAACATCGACGCTATCATCGCTCACAGCGATGGTATCATGGTCGCCCGTGGCGATATGGGCGTCAACATTGCGGAGGAGAAGGTCACGATCGCACAGAAAATGATCATCGCAAAGTGCAACCTCGCTGGCAAGCCTGTGATTTGCGCGACGCAGATGCTCGAGAGCATGACCTACAATCCTCGCCCCACCCGCGCGGAGATGTGCGACGTGGTCAACGCAGTTTTAGACGGTGCTGACTGCGTCATGCTCTCCGGTGAGACCGCCGCTGGCCAGTTCCCCAAGGAGGCCGTGGCCTGCATGGCAAAAGGGTGTCTTGAGGCACAGGCCGCCGCCAACTGGGAGAACCGCTTCACCCAGATTCAGCAATGTGCACGCAGCCACGGCATGAGCAAGGAGGAGTCACTGTGCGTGAGCGCTGTCTCCGCGGCATACGAGGTCGGTGCTAAGGCCATTCTGTGCGCGACCAACCTGTCCGCGGACAGCGTGTCGTTTCTGGCCAAACTTCGTCCTAACTGCCCGATTATCGCCCCCGTCCAGCACGCTGTTGCGGCACGGCGGTTTCTCCTCAGCCGCGGTGTGCAGCCAGTCGTTTTAGACGAATCGCTGGAGACTGTAGATGCGCTGCGGGATCTCGCGCTGGCACGCGGCTACGCTGAGCGTGGAAATCCCGTGGTCGCCATCACATCGGCCATCGGTCACCCGGGGGCACACTTGCAACTTCAGCTCTTCACGCTCTAGCGCTACGCAAGCGAAGAAAGTGCAGATACCATCCAAAAGAAAAACTCCCCGCAGTTCCTGACCGAGCAGACTATGTTTTGGCTATGCCAGTACTTGCTGACGGCGTTGGCACATGATGCCCGACGAGACTGTCGCAAACGATCACGATGGGACTTCATCGTTGCCTTCTTTCAGCACCGGGCCGAACTCGATGACTCTTCCGTTATTTTGCATCATGTTCCTCCTCAGCTTCCTACTGCGCGAGTGTGACGTTCGTTCTCTGCACTGTTTTCTATTTCGCATGGCACCTAGCCATCGAATTTCCACCATCTCTTACTCACCTCGTTTACCCTTTACGTTCTCTCCGTTTACTTTGTTTCTCTTTCTCTTCTCTTTTCAATGTCCCGATAGGTCTTTGCATGGCGTTTGGGCTGGTTGCCTTCGGGTTCGCCTCTTGCGGTTGGGGGCCGCGGCTTTTTCGCGCTTGCCGCGGCTCGGAGGGGGCGCTGGGCTTCGGGGCTGGGTCAGGCCCTGTTTGCGTTTTCGAGTGTCGCTTTGGGCAGGGTTTCGGTTGCCGGTGCGGGCCAGGGGAGGGCCGCGCCAGCCAGCCCCGCCGGCGTGGGCTGAGCCGTGCTGTAGCTGGCCCCGCCGCCTTCGAGGCCCCTGGGCCTGCTTGGTAGTTGTCGTGTGAGTGTGAGAGTGTTCTGGATGGATGTGGAACGGAACTGAGGAGGCGCCTGTTGTGGCTGTGTGTCCGTTCTGGGCGTCTATCACCAAACTGAGTCCTAGTGAGAGGCGTGCGGTCGAATCTGTGTCGAGCCTCCATGGTTGTTTGGTGCGTGTCTGTTCGACCACCTGTTGTGTGGTTTGATATTCATTCCTTTCTTCCTGTGCTTGCTTTCATCCGGGTGTGCCCTGGGGCGGGGCCCCCGAACCGCCTCTTTGGCGGGGGTGCTGGGCGGTAGCCGCCGCCCAGCCTAGCTGCAGCCAGTTCTTCATCGCAAAAAACGTGGCCGCTGTGTGTGCGCTCCGTGCTGTGCGTGTTCGTGACTGTTTGTGGTTGTGAGGCTTGTTG
>JASAOL010000529.1:0-89137 GCA_030849045.1 Wallacemonas rigidus
TGGCCATTTTGCCTGGAGGTAGTCGCTGGTGTCGTGCCGGATATTGCGTTCTGTGAAAATGGAGAGAGCGAGAGATGGAAGTTAAGCTGAGGACGTGAGGGCGAAGGCGCACAAGAAGTAGCGAGAAACACAAAGGGGATTTATTTATTTTTTTTTTGGGGGGGAGGGGGCTGCGCGCCTTCCTTTATGGACCCGAGGCAGTGCAAAGCGTGACGTGTCGGCCGCAACTGTGCTGAGGGGCGTCACAAGAATGACGGGCACTCAGACATCGTGTTCTGAGCATCTGTGAGGTCCGCCTGTCGACAAACATCAGCGAGCTTGTTAACGGTCTTCGCACTCGGTAGCTGCTCAAGTCTCGCGGGCCGATGACCCTTGCCGCACCTGACACAAGACAGCTCGCGCTCTTGCCCGCCGAGTGTGCAGCAGCCCACACGTGTGTACCATCACTACCACTAACGTTTTCTTTGGTTTGAACGGATACTGATGTACATCGCTAAGGCAGGCGCACACGCGAAGACAACGTATCACAAATAGAAGAATTTGAGTGCACATACACACTGGTTTTCGCGTGCGTGTTAAAGATGAACAAAATCAACAAGATAGTAACCCGTTTTTCCCTTGCATCAAAGTTGGTTGGGGTTCGAGACCGTTTTCATGGACACGTTGATAGCTTTTTTTTTTCTCTCTCTCTCTCTCTCTTTTGCTGTGTACACGAAGCAAATCGCCGTCTGCGCTCTATACAGAACTTCACTTCGCTCATACAGGAAAATCTCGATTTTGACAGTTTCTTCTGTCGTGCGTTGATGCACTTTTTATCCAAGCCGAAAAATAAAACGTCTACAGTGCGATTCGAACGTAGTGTCAAAACACAACGCGTTTACACTCAGAGAGTGTGTGTGTGTGGGATAACAGCAAAAAAGAGAAAAAAAATGCGGTTTCGCCCCCCTCGTCCTGTGCCACGGAGACGAGCGCAATCGTATTTCAGGTCACAGATGGGTGATCCTCTTGCGTGTCGTGCATGTCAAACGAAAGGGGATCGCGTCGACACCAGCTGGTGAGAGGACGGCGCGTACGAGTGCCGCCGTTCAGGAGCACAAGATAGTAGTAACGGAAGAAAGGTGAGTATCGTCGCAAAAGACAAAAAAAAGGTAATACACCACGACGAGGGTCACGTACACGCACATACACAAACACAGATACACACACGAACAGAGAAGTGACCTCATGAGAGCGAGATGGAAAAAGAAAAAAAGCACATACAAATCAATCCGCGGAAGCGACAGTACGAAAAGACGAAGGAAGCAAGGCACTCAAGCCACTATATATGTGTATGTGCAGAAGAACAAAAAAAAGAATCAACTACACGAATTGTAGGGCATGGCTACGCACGCGCGTGTCGTGAGCGACGTTTTCCGCCTTTTGCTATAGCACTGTTCTACCGGTCACTGAAGCATATCATGGCGGGAGAAAAAAAAAAAGGGGGAGAACAAAAGCGGCTGCTCCTGTGTTGGCTCGGGACGTGAGCGCCGAAGTGAAATGAGTTTGTGTTCTCCGACAAAGTCCAGATAAGTCAAGTCGAGTTGTGCACATAAACCTACACAAAAAAAAAAGGAAAGAGGAAATGACGATGAGAAGATACGGACTAGATCCGCTGCACGCTTGACGCGTCACTCGAGTTTGCCATGTCTCTGACGTTGCTCGCACGCGATGTCAGCGCGCTCAAATGAAAGAGTAGGCATCTACCATACGAGGGGGGAATGGAGGGTCGTACCGCACGGACGTCCCCTATACGTATGTTCGCACACACGCAGAGGGACCACCGACGCTGCGGCAGAGTCACCTTCGGATCAGCGAAAGAAAAGGGGTAAAGGTCCGGTGGTGACAGCACAGTGGCGCACAAGTTCCCGCCTCCGCACCGCTGGCACGACTAGCTCAGGAGAAAATAAAGTCGAGAACAGGTGCGCACTAGTATTCATCCAGCGGATTCTGGCCGCCTTGTGCAGCACCGCCGCTGACGAAACGAGGATTCACGAGTACAGACCGGCTCGTCACGGTACCTTTGTCCTCGTCTATCTCTTCGTCGACCTCTTCGTCCATGACCACGTAGAGTGAGCCCTCACGCTCGCGCATAGACATGGTACTGATCTGGTCACCCTCTGGGAGTGGCTTACGTGTGCAGCAGCAGTAAGTCAGGATGGTGAAGAGGATGATGAGAATGACCGCGGCGACAATGATGAAGATCACCCACCAGTGGCTCTGCGCCCATGTCAGATCCTTCCAACCCTGCACGAACGGGTACTGGGAAGGGGAAGGGGTTGTGTCGTAGTAGCCGTTCACGACGCCCTGCCACTGGCACATGAGCAGGTAGTGGCTTCGGGCGAAAGGGATGTTGTCATTCGTTGCGACGTCGGGCACATCCACGCGCATGCTCAGGAACGGCGCGGCGCCGACGACGTTACGCGCACCGAGGGCGAGGTACAGGTTGCCGTGTGGTGCAATGGCCTGCGGCCCGCAGGCAGGCGCGACGCCATAACACTGGTACGAGGCGTTCCACCGAAAGCCGGTTGAGTAGCCGTTCAGAGGACCGGACTGGTACACGTTGCTGACAGCAGGGGCATCGACTGTCAGGGCATATTGGCGCATGTTGCTCGCGCTTGTGATCACCCACGAGCTCTCCTGGTTCAGGTGTGCCCATGTGCTCTTCCAGAACTCGAGGCCTGGGTACCCGTTGTCCGAGTAGCGTCCAAACCATCCCTGTGTCCAGCGATAGTTGCAGCCCGTGTCCCAGTTGGTGTCGGAAACGGTTCGACGCAAACGGGTCGTGCAGCTGCCGTAGCTAGCCGTGCCCGCTGTGTAGGCGCCGTAACACCCGGTGTTCCAGCCAGCGCCATTGGCGATACAGAGCTCGTCCGGAGCAATGATGCTGAGGGCACCGGTGGCAAAATTGTTCGCAATGTTCGGTCCGTAGTCGGTGGGCAGGAGACCGCCCTTTTCCCTGCACTTGGCTATCGCCATCGTTCGGCTTGGGACGCCGCCGAATTCACCATTGCCGGCGTACTGCAACCGGCCACCGGATAGTACAAGGTGGGTGTCGGCCTGGGCGACGGTCACGACGAGAAGCGCTGTCAACGCGAGCGCACGCAGGAGATAACGTTCGGCGATTGAGCGCATCACTGACGGGGTTGGGTGTGGGGACTGGGAAAAGTGAAGGTGTGTCGAGAAGGCACTGATCTAAATCCGAGACTGTGTTCTGTTAGGATTGAGACTACGTGCACACGCAGGTGGGGGAAAAACAAGAAGGCGTGGAGAGCGAGTAGAAGGGCGAATGGCGGGAGGGGAGGAGGGATGGGAGGAGGGAGGAGGGCGGATGGGACGTGTGGCCGTGGCGGATGGGACGTGAAGAAGCGGGCAGCGCAAAGAAGATCGAGACGGTGCCGCGAGGTGGGTACGTGGAAAAGACAAGGCGATCGCATACGCGGTGATAGGTTGTCTCGGCCTCCACCCGCGTCTCGCAGTGTCCCTAGTGACAACATTGTCAGAGACGATGACCGTAAATGGACACAAAAAAAGAAAAAAAGAAGGACGCACAAGTACGACGGACCGCCGTACTTTGAGAATACGCCGTCAGCGGTGGTTCACACCTCAACCGCATCGGCTGAATGAAACCGGAGGGTGAGGGCGTGCATGCCGTACCAAGACGTGTCGAACGCCAGTCGCACACCGGCGTGGGAGCGCACACGTCATGTGACACACGTTTCATCCTCTGGGCACGACAGAGGGGCACCGCGTGGAAACGGCAGTCACCCAACTCACACCTGCGCGGTGACGTACACATTCGAAAGACAGCAGAAGGACAGGCACGAGACCGCACCAGTGAGGATTGCTGAGGACACCGTTCCACGCCGTCAATATTGGTCACTGCGCTTCTCGTCGCATCAAAGATGGCGAGATGCGGGGCACCGCTGAGGCGCGAGAGGTCACCGAGGCACTCGCATTGCTGAAGAATGAGCCGCTGCAAGTGAGGGCACGCGTTGAGACCAGCCAGCTGCGTCACGGCGCTGCACGAGGCGGATATCTCCTTCAGAGAAGGGGCGCCGGCCAGGGGAGAGAGCGTCGTCAGTGATGCGCAGCCCCACACTGGGATTTTCCGTAGTCTCGGGCACGCGCAGAGTCCATCAAGTGTGGCCACACCACTAAAGGAGGCGTCAATCGCTTCAAGGCATGGAGCGCCGCCACGTTCGGAGATATCAGAGAGAGCAGCGCACCTCTGAAAAGACACCGTCTTGAGCCTCACGCACCGGTGCAGGCCGGCGACGCATGCAGCCGGGGTATCGTCCGCGGCGATGTCCACCAGGCACGGCGCGCCGGCGAGACCGGAAAGATCAACGAGGGCACGACAGCGCTGGAGCACCACCGTGGTGAGGTGTGCGCACGCTGACGGTTCGGAGTTGAGTGCACGTGTGTAGCCCAGAGAGCGTCACGATGCCGCTCCTGTCGGCATCAAGGCTCTCGAGCTGCGGAGAGCCTGCCAACGGCGACACCTCGCGTAGTTGCACACAACGGCTAACGGGCAGCCGCTTCAAGGCCGACAGTGCGCGGAGAGGCATGAGGTCTGCAATATTGGTGCCGCGACAATCCAACGTCCAAAGCGCCGTGCATGACGCGAAGACTGAGAGGTCGGTCAAACGCGAGCAGAAACGCACCGTAACGTTGCGGAGGCGCGTCAAGGATGAGAGCGGGGAGAAGTCAGTGACGGGGCACTCCGCGATACGAAGGTCTTCCAGGTGTTGCAGATCTTTCAACGCGACTAAGCTGGTCAGCCGCGTGCAGTGCGATACGTCAAGTCTGCTCAACGCCAAGAGGCCGCGAAAGACAAAAAAAAGTCGTGAAATCTTGATTTGCTTAAATTCACCTCTTTTAGGCACAGTGCACGGTCAAGTTGTGCAACACGTCCGTTGCCGTCCAATTCGGCACACTCGAGACTGACCAGGCGACTGAGAGGAACCACGTCGAGGGCGGTCACGTCCGTGTAGGAGATGTTGAGGCGACACAGCTTAGCGTACAAGGCCAGATGACGCGTGTGGAGAAGACGTCGTCGGTATCGTGTCACGCCTGCCACGTCCAGCTCCTCGAGATCGGGTAGGAGCCCGTGCAGTCGCTTGAGATCAATCGGAGATGGCTTCTGTCCGCTATGGCACCACGCGAGGTTCAATGCAGCGACGTGCGAACCATCGAGATGGATGAGGGTACGTCGGTAGTTGTGCACGACGATGCGTGTGGGAAGCCGTCGGATGTCGAACGGGCTGCGGTGCAACCACCACGCACACGCGGTGAGGTACAGCTGCGCACGATCCGGCTCTGCCTGCTGCTGCTCCATCTCGATAGCGTTGACTTGACCAATCGTATTGAAGGCTTTACGCAGACACAGCTCCTCACCCACCACGTACCCGCGTCCACTGGGCGCGTCCACCTAAACCAGTAGGCGTACCCATGGCTCACTGATCGAAAGGGCGTGGCTCGGCTCCAACGTGTATTGAAGAATCGCACAGACAGCCATGCGAACAACATCCAAAGCGTTCCTTCCTTTGTCTGTTCACCAAAAAGAGAACAAAAACGCGCCAAAGAATGACGACGCTGAGAGCCAATCAATGTCCAAGTCCGGCTACGATGGAGGTACACCGCAGGGGTTCGCACATCCAGTAACTCTCCCAAGTAGGCTCGTGGGTCGGACGGATGAACCACAATGCCACGAGGAGGGGGCAGGGCAGTGAGTGTGAAATCGAAAAATAAAATCGAAAAAAAAAAAAGAAAAGAAAAAGAAAAAAAAAAGTGAAGGTGTAATTAGAACGGATAATTCGCGCAGTACACCTCTTTACAAATCGCGCAGAGTCGCGACTTCGCAGCGAAGGCACACGTACCCGAGAAACAACAAAGTGCGGCGCCAGCCACTCGGGGACAGAGGTGGCTAGGAAAGCGCCATGACCCAGAGTGGTGCGACTGCAAGCGTAGAGGCGGCGCAACGATGACGCTGTCACTTGCTGTCACGTACGCGTGTGTGTGTGTGTGTGTGTGTGTGTGTGTGTGTGTTTGGGTATCGGCATGAAATGTCAGGCGCACGGAGCGAAGAGATAAACGAAGCTGGATGAGGAAGAATTCAGCTGGTTGAGGTTGCACACTGAATAAAAGCAACAAAAACATGGAACGCAGCAAAGCGTTTTTTTTTTTTCCAAAGTGACGAAGATTCTCTAGACGTGATACAACGCCTCGCCAACGAGAAGCGCGTCGGGATCGTGGACGCGACGGTTGCGACGAAGACCACCGCGACACAAACATATATATATGCACGGTGGGCGCTCTGTGTGGTGACGCTTATAGTGCGCTGCCACTGAACAGAAAGGGGAAGTAAGAACGCACGACGAGTGCCATGGCGAGCGCGACGCCCACGGCTGTGAGGATGAGAGGCCAGTAGATGGCGAAGAAGCTGGGGCGGACGGCACCTTGGCGCGCCTCGAGTACGTCCGAGTCCACATAGTAGGAAATGTCGAGTGTATATTGCTGCGTACTGCTGCTGGTCTCGTCGAACAGTCCGTCTATGGGCTCTCCGTCGTACTGCATCCGACATGGTGCGCGGATGTGCACCTGGACATGCTTTCCCTGGCCGACTTTTGTGGCGAAGGTGAGCCCTAGGCGTATGAATGCGAGATGCCACACGCCGTTGAGCGTCGTCACCTCCACAATCCGGTCACTAACAGACGGTGCCGCCGTGTCCTTGCGCGGTTCATCACGCCACAGCGGCGAGCCCCCGGCATACGTGAGCATATTCGATACGATCAGTGCCTTTGTGCCCTGCGGTAGTGTCTTTGTCACGCCGTCAATCGTCACCGTGACCACCCCGTCGGCCAGCCTCCGCTCTGTGAAGAGCGCCACAGTGGCAAAGGCGGCGTACCACAACTTGATGACCGGACGGGTGATGAACAGGCGCGGATGACGTCTACGAAACGCATTAAGACGCTCCGCTATAGCCGCGTCGAAGCCGATCGAGAGATAGTTGTTCATCACGCGTTTGACGCGCGCAGCCGTTGATGCCGCTGGCATACGTGTACGCGCGCCATCTGCGTCCTCAAGCGGGCCAAAAGAGAGGCGCCATCGATTCACTGGGATCGCTTCTGCGTGACGGTAGCGACGGAACATTTTCCGGAACCGGATACCGCCCATCACCATCCACCTTGCAAAGCCACTGCCAAAGCCGAGAGACCCACACAGGTCGTTTCCGGTGCCGAGGGGGAACGGGGCGATGACCGCTTTGTGCGCCGGCAGTTTACCTTGCTCTTGCATCGACTTCACCACGTCCATCACAAATGAGATGGTGCCGTCGCCACCGGCCACGATGACGATATCCGGCACGTGCGTCGTAAAGAAATCCTCCACGTCGCTCATGTGCTGCGTGGGGGCGCCGGCGAACAGGATGTGAACCTTCTGCACGCCCAGCTCGCGTTGGAGTCTCTCATGAACGCACACAGCACATCGGTGTCCGCCGCTTTTCAAGTTCACAAGCGCCACGACGCACTTGGCTTTGTCCATCGGGGTGCGTGTCACAACCCGTGACGGTGCGCGGCGCCGACTGCGGCTGCGGCTGCGGCTGCGGCTGCGAGCACGAGTTTGAGGAGGCGCCATCACGGCAAAAGCAGATTGGAAAAAGAAGCGGTCAGATGGCAGTGCAGAGACAGATGAGAGTGAGTGAATCAATGTAAGTAAAAGCACGCGAGGTGCGAAAAGAAAAACGGAGGAGCCGCTGTTTCAAAGACAAAACTCTATTTGCTGACAAAAAGTAAGAAGCGGATGAGGGGGAGGAGGAGGAGCGGTAGTACTGTCCGCGCTACGTGGCGTTGAGCGGTAAAGTGAGCGTCTACGACAGGATGCAGTCCGCCGAACTACGCGACAATGACGCGGAGCACCACGGCGCACAAGAGTCACGCGTGATACACATCAAAGGAACAATGCTACCTGGCTGCTCGGTGCTGTGACCAGGTCATCGTTGGCTAGCTTCATAGAGGATAAGATTGGCGCACCAGCCTGGCGGCTTCGTCAGTGGACCTACTCACTCGCTCAGTGTTGTTGCCTTTATTCGTGTTGTTCTTTTTTGGAGGGGTCGTCACTTTTCTCATGCTTTTTTTTTTTTTTTGACCTCTCATAGTAGGCGTTTCTAGCTGCCGATCGGTAGATTGATTGTGTTGCTGGTGCTGGTGGCTGCAGCATCCAAAGAAGCGGCAAGACCTTCGAGAACGCCGACCCAGACCAGTAGCGTTGCGGCTAGCAGGCGTATAGGAGGGCTGTGCGCCGTATCGCTGAGCACGTGACGCGCTTGTGCAACACGAACGTCAAGAACGCTCACCGGTGCAGTGACGTCGTCGTCTGCACTTCGCTGCCGCAATTCCCCTAAAGCGGCAGACAGCGCGAGGGAAGAGCCCGGTGCGGATGACGGTGACGGCGACGCGTCCCGCGGATGGAGAAGCAGGCACTTGGCAAGCGCGTGTGCCCACTGAGCCGCGGTGCCGCTCGCAAACGATGCGCCTGCCAACACCTGTGCGCGCCCTGCCAGCCAAAGCGCGGAGGTCGCTTGTGTCGTATTGAACACACGTGCGGGTAGGCTCGTGTGCCGCTGGCAGACCGTCTGGATAACCTGGAGCGCCGCGGCACCGACCTCCGTGGCTGAGCGCACAGGTCGCACGAGCTGTTCTGCTAAAGAGCCCAGTTGAGCTGTGATCGCCACCACGATCGCGTCCGATAACTTACGCGACAGCAGCGGCGCATCCGCAGTGACAAGGGTGAGCGACGGGACGCGCAACGTGACGCCATCAAGTCGGAGAAACAGGCCAAGTGGGTGCGTGGCCATCTTCGCGACAGGCCACGACGCGACCTGCAGAAGCCACGACATGAGTGCGCGGTCGGTGGACTCTGTGCTCGCCACGGTCAGCGCTGTCGGTGCAAGAGTAAAGCGACGAAAGAAAAGTGGTGGTGTTGCCACAACACGGCTCCCAGCGCACGGTTCTTTGGCATCCCTCGCTGGCTTCTTCTCAGCCTCTGCGTGTGCGTGACAAACGCGCATCGCCACGGTAAAGGCGCGATAAAAGTACAACGACGATTCCGTCAGGCGGAGGGTGGAGGGATGGAGGTGAAGGGACACCGTTTCCTCAGGGCTCGCCATCGCGGCAGTGGCGCCACCACGCAGAAGAGTGCGGCGCGGGGAGACGGTGGTGTGCCAGTGAAGTGCGACGAACGGCGCCGCGCGTAGCCAGTCCGCGGGGTGAGCGGGGGTGCGGGAAAGGAGCACATCACCGGCCTCGTCGGTCACGCTTCCTGTGTCAGCAGCGCGACCGACGGAGAAGTCCAGCACGCGTACGTGCTCGACGGTGAGCGTCAGTGCCCGTTGAATGCCACTTATAAGGGAGCCTTCCTCGTAGAGGTCCAAGGTCGCTTTCAGACCAGCGACTTCGAGCAGTAAACAAGAGAGTACCGCTGTCGCATCCATGCTGAGTGTGGGCGCGCCGGTGCGTGTCTTGCGCAGTCGAAGCTGTGCGAGCAACTCCGTGATGGTCGAAATGGGCGCGCGACAACGTCCTCCTGCTGAGGCTGTGTTGGCGCCAAAGGGATTGGACCAGGCACCGGTGTCTGCCGCGACCAGCACAACGTGAAGAGGGCACCTCTCGAGAAGCACGGACACGCTCGCAGCGGCACCATCGGCTGGCCTGCGACCTGCGTTCCCACCACGATCACGATGCGGGGGTTGGCGGCTGGCTGCGGACTCTGGCCACGTCGAGGGAGGCACGGCCTCTTCAAAGACGGTCGTGCGGCACTTCACCGTCCTGCAACGCCGTGACAGGAGACTTAGGTAGTGTGCGTGCCGTGCACACGCCGCATCCAGTGATGTGAGCGCGGCGCAGGGACTACACCAGCGGTCAGCGCTGCGGCCGAGTGCGACGAGGTCGACGTCACTGAAAGCGCGCAGAGAGTGAGGACAGGGAATTTGACCGCCGTGATGTGCCGTGCCGGCAGGGACTATCGCTGGAGACAAGGAGAAGTGTGCGCCACGTGTGGCGGAGGGGCTGGCTGTGGCGTCCCCTCCTATACGTGGGGTCGAAGGCAGTGATGTGAAGTCAAAGGAACCCATCGAGGGAGCGTGCGGCCGCTCTCGCCTTAAAGGCCGAGTCCGCACCTGATCACGCCACCGCTGGCCTGTAAGAAGCGGCAGTACGTACGCCTCGTAGCCTCGGCGCGCCTCCACGTCCGCATCGCCTGTTACAAGTACCCGAGGCTCGCCGTCCAGTGCGGTGGAAGTGCGCTCGCGTCGAACCTGGCGCCGCAGACTTGCCGCAGACATGGTGGTCTCCGAGGCGGGTCCGCACCGTTCCGTCGATCCCGCACGTGTCGCCGCGGCCTTTGTAGAGAGAAACAGCTCTTTGTCCACGGTCACGGTCACCGGCGCAGCTAAGCGTTGCGCTTGGTGGGCCACCCAGGCGAACTGAGGGCCACTCTCAACAACGATCACAGCTGGGTTCTCAACATACCGCACAGCTCCGTCGTCGCTGAACCGTTTACACACATCCGCGAGAGCAGGGATCACCCAAGGTGTCACAAAGATCGCCACGTGCAGATGTGATATACATGCCTGAAGCACGCCGTCGCTGCCGGCAGAGTGTGCGGTGAGATGCGCAGTGGGCTCGCCCA
Organism: Wallacemonas rigidus; assembly: GCA_030849045.1. Taxonomy (NCBI): domain Eukaryota; phylum Euglenozoa; class Kinetoplastea; order Trypanosomatida; family Trypanosomatidae; genus Wallacemonas; species Wallacemonas rigidus. The sequence continues at coordinate 10,726 of JASAOL010000529.1, forward strand.
CCTTCGCGGCGTCGCCAAGCACTTCGGCGACCCGATGGAAGCCGGCATCTTGCAGGGCGACGCCCCACGCGCTGCCGCGCCTAGCAGAATGATCATCGCGTCTGAGACAGCGCAGCACATCCTCCCGGCGCATGTGTTGCGGAGCAATGTACACGTACGCCGGTCGCGTCACCGACGCCTTCACACGCATCTCCGTTGACGGTGCCCGCGAGTTTTCGAGTGTCATCGTCATGTGCAGTGCAGGCGCGAGAACCACCAGCGTCGCAGCCGTCGGCCCCTCCTGACGCTGTGAAGCCTTCCCGGGTCGTGCGGTCGTCTGCTCGTAGGTGAGTGGCACGGTACACCAGAGGACGTCATGCACGCGCAATTCAACCTCCTGATGGATGGCGTGCAGACAGGCTCCCACCCCGTCCAGCAGCGTGTCCGCATCCGCATACGACGACGGCGGGGAGGTGTGCTTCGTCGGCGCGGTCGCCGCGCCGTACTCGTGATCGCTGCAGCATCGAAGGCTAGCTGGAGTAGTGAAGAAGTGAGTGAGAGCCGCCACCCAGGTGTCCCCGGCGTGCGCGGGTAGATGGTGCACACACACCTGCGCGAGGCGCGCCTTCAGTCGCTGGTACGTCACCGACTCATACACGGCCGAATCCGGGCTCCTCTTCTCGTCGGGTGCAGGCGGGAAACGCGCTGTGACGCCGGCCATGTGTATGTCAAGGACAGGCACCGCGCGCGTGTGGGTACCTGTGGCCGGCACACGCTCCACCAGACGCACAGGTCCCTCGAGCCCGCTTTGCACGCAGAGCGAGCCGCGTGGGATGACCTCTGAGAGAGTCATACTGAACACACGTAGGCGTACATCGTCTGCGGCACCGCGCTTCATGTGTGGATGCAACGGCGCCTCCTGTCGGGTCGCCATCGCCACATGGGCAGATGGTGCGCGTGTACACACACGGTACAGGACATCCACATCATCCAACACGCCGGTGTAGTGATGAAAACACTTGGTGAGATGATCGGGCACACGGTGAGGCACGGCTTCTGTGTCCGACGTCGCGCCAGGCCCGAGGACGTGATAGATGAGCGGCGCGCCGAAAGCGGTGCCATCCCAGGCGAGCCGCGGTGCGAGCAGCGTTACGCGCAAGCGGGCGACACGTAGATGGAAGCGTGTCCGCGTGGCGTCTTCGGCGCCGATCAGCGCATGCCAAAGTGTGCGTGGGGGTGGCAGAGCATGCGCTCGGTGGTCGCCTCGGGTTCGCGGTGGTGCGGTGGGAGTGGAGGGCGCTGTGGCGGTCTGCACGGTACACTGACGGCGGAACAGACCCACGTCATGCATGGCGCTGTTCAACCACGGAAGCAGGGTGTGGTAGATCAGCATTGTCAGCGCACCTGTGAAGACGTCGCCCAAATGAACAGAAACCGCCAGCGTCGATGCGTGAGCAGGTGAGATGGCGTTGGAGCCGTTCGTTTCCACCTCAGTGACCGACTCAACTGAGATGTACGCATCAGGGCCACCTGGGCAGCACACCAGCGTGGCCCATTCATGCGATGACGACAACTGCGGTGGTCGTGAGGGTACACTCTGTGGCATCGTGTTACCGTCTGCAGTAGGCGTGGTAGGCGGAAAGGTCGGTGCCAGATCAGGTCGGAACAGAACACGCGCACCGTGCCAGGACACGCGTGATGGTGAGCGGCTCGCGACAGGCGCGGGTTCCACCCGTCCTTGTGGCCACACCGTCGCGTCCGGTATCGCACCGCTCGTCAGCCGCACGTTTGTGAGCTCCACTCGAAGCGATCCCGCACCTGTCCGAACACGATGTCGCTGCTGGTGCGAACAGATGGCCGAGAGCGGCACCTTCGGGGTGATGGCGACGGTCACGGACAGACCGTGCACAAGACACACGCGTTGGCTGTACGCCAGACCGCCCGCACACCGCGATGTGGGCTCGACGAGGGGCGAATGCGCGGTGGCGGCACACGGTCTGTTCCTTGTCGTCTCCGCAGCCGTCGAGGCGCGGACCGCGTACCGGCCAAGGTTCTGCGCGAAAAGACCCAGAGGCACGAGGAGACCCATAGCGATGGTCATCTCCGCCTTCGCGGTCAGCGCCGTCACTGTCTCCGAGAGGCGAATCTGCTGCGTGTCGGCCTCAGACGTTGCCGCGCGGTGCACGATAAGAAGCGCACACGGATCGCGCTGGGCAGTGAAGAGCGGCGTCGGCGGGAGCTCCTCGCGGTACTCTCCGGAGGAGTCTAGTGTCGTCGTCTCCAGGTGTTGCCACACATGCACGCCACCCACGTAGCACACAGCCACGCGACCTGTGACACAAGTGCCTGGAAGAGGCGACTGCGTCACGGGATCGGCGTTCGAAAGCGCAGACGTGATGGCCGGTGAGCCGAGCGAGGCGACAAGAGGCTCCCATCGCCCGCGTAGACGGGTTTCACCGTGTGTGCACAGAAGACGGCTCACGTCGTGACCGCCCGCAGGAGACGGTCGCACTAGTTTGACGTTTTTCGCTGCCAGCGTGAGGTGCGGCGTGCCGTACAAGTCGAGGTGTAGCAGCGCAACGGCAGGCGCGGTAGTCGCGGCGGCGGTCCGCCACGCGCGGGCCACGCACGCACGTACATCAGCGTGTCTGCCAGGGCCCCAAAAAGAGCTTCGCCACTTTTCTTCCGCCTCACGAGATGCGTCCGGCACCGGCGAAAGAAGAACAGAGACGTACAAGCCGTCCGCATGCGCGAAGACGTCGGTGTGCAGCGCGGACTGGACACTTGGCGCCGTGGGTGGAAGGGGCGGCGTGGGACGCGGGTCGGCCGCCGAGGTCGCGCCGGTTGTGTTGGGCGGCGCCACATGGGCTGTTGATCGCGGCAGCACAGATGATGATGGGTACGCCGTAAGATACGCTGACAAGCGCTGAAGGGCGATGACATCGCCCGCCGCCAGGACGACTTCGACGGGGCACGCGCGCACCGTCAGATCCACGTGTGGTCTTTCCTCGTCCGCCGCGCCTGTGTAGTTCACTGTCACCGTGCACGCCGGAGGAGGAGCCGTGGTCGCGGTGGTCGCGGTGGTCGCGGTGGTCGCGGTGGTCGCGGTACGAGGGGAAGCCTGGCTCGTGCCGCCGAGACAGCGCAGGAGGCTCTGCGCCGTGACTACATTCGCCAGCGCGGCCGTGTCGAAGAGTGTCTTGTCGTCGCGACGATACCAGCCCACGTGCAACGCCTCGACGGAGATGACGCCTTCCACTTGTCGCGCCGCCGCACCGCTGCTCTGCATCTTCGCGCGGATATGGCGGCAGCTCAGGCGCATCTCGAGGACATCCTTGTCAGCCTCAGCCGGTGATGGTGCTGCCGTCGTCGAGGTGCATGGAGGTGGACGAAGCACAATAATCAGCGACTCGATCTCGATTTCAGTGACGGACGCTAGGCGAGAGCTGACGATTTTATCTGCAACGGGCACGCACACACGGTTCAGCAACCCCATCAAGCCCACATCGGAGTCGGCGGCGATGTCTGTCATGAGTGCGTTGGAGTCCATGGCGGGTTCGGCAGAGGCGCCTGCAGGCGTGGGTAACGGGGAGGCCGAGGACTGCGTGGCACCATGTGTACTCCCCACAGATGGGTGGTGCGCGCTTGCGGGTGCGCTCGGATTGGAAGACGCAGCGGCGCGCACGGGGAGCAGCTGTAGCACGACGCGCACTTGAGAAACCGTGATACGGCCGCCGCGTAGGACCGCCATACCCACGTGCAGAAGACCTGGCACTGTCGCCGTCGCTGAGACAATGCGCAGCGGGCATCGCCCAGGCACACCGTCTCCCACTGATGCCGTCGGGTGTGCGCGTGCCGAAGTCGCCTGCGTATTTTTTCTATGGCGTTCTAGTTTTTCCTCAAACTCTTCAAAAGGGTCCTCGGGGAGCCCCTGAAGTAGGCGATTCGCCTTGGCGATATTGAGCGTCACGACATCGTCTTCGGCCGACAGCAAGTTTTTGGTCACCTTGCGGAGCCAAAAGTAAAAGTTGACGTGCACACCGAGTACCATGGATGGTGATCTGTTCAGGGGGCAAAAAAAAAAAAAAGTTGGAAGAGAGAAGAGAGAAACAAGTAGGAAGTCCAAAAAAAAAAAAAGCGTTGATGCGACCTATCCAGGAGTGAGGACTCGCTTTACGCGAGGAAGACAGCGTGGCGAAATGCGAAATTGAGCAAAAGAGAGAGAGACGCACAACACTTCTGTATGTGGGTAGGGTGTGTGCGTCGGTGTCTGTGTGTGTGTGTGTGAAAAGCAACAAATACAGAAAATAATAGATGTGCTGTTGTATGCCGTGGTGTGTCGGGGTGTGCGCAGGTCTCGTACCGTGCGTGAAAATCTGGAGAAAAAGATAGAAGGGGAGAGACAAAAGATAGGACACTGAAAAAAAAAAGTGAGAAAAAAGTGAGAAAGCAGGTGGTGACGTACACCAGGTGACGTCGGGGAAAACAAAAAAAAAATGAGTCGGAAGCTTGTTGGGCAGACAGAAAAACGCCAACAGACGAGATGGTTAACGCAGGGAAGAAGGAGAAGTGTTGTGAGAATGGTGCAAACGAGCGTGAGATGAGAGAGAGAGAGCGCGTGCATCGCTACGAACTCGATTTGCAGACGGGTACATGAAGGATCTGATGGGCCTCTCATCGCGCTCACGACGAGCCGCACCACGTCTGCCAGTCAGTAGGAAACAAAAACAGCGGCTCGTGCATGGTGTGATAGAGAGAGTGGAAGAGGGAGAGCGAGAGAGAGCGGGAGAGCAAGGGAGCACACATAGGTGCGTCCTCGTACCGGCACGAAAAGGTGGAAGCGATTAGGGAGTGCTATTTGTTAGTCCCGATTGTGGGGCATTCAGTCTCTGTGTCACGCCACATGGCACAAGAAGAGATACAACCCAAGGAAAGCGCATCGCAGACACAACAGCACGTGCTGAAGTGGAGCGCCGCCGTTTGTAGATAAAGTGCTCTGGGCAATGGGGAGGAGGGCACAAGCACGCAGACGCGCGTGAGAACCAACCAAGAAGAAAAAAAAAAGGCGCGATCACACCAACCGCAACGATAGGCCTCTTGCGGCGACCCACCGCCGTCCCTGCACTGATCGGACGCGGTGACTCTCTTCTCAGCGCGGAAACCGCTTCTGAGTGAGCGCTTACCCACTTGTTCGTGATCAAGGCGTTCTCTTCTCTCACCATCCCCGGTGCGTCTTCATCACAGCCCGTCAATTTCCTCCAAGGCACTTAAGGTCGCCGTGGGCTTGGTGGTCGCCTCCTGCATGGCGAGGTCAAAGATCGTATCCTCGGGGTCCGCAGCCCGGGGTGCGTGTGTCCGCGACTTTGCGGTGGGGATCTTCGGGGCCGCCTTGAGATCGCCAAAAGCTTGATCGAGGAGATCATCCTCCGTAGGTGGCTTCAGTGCCGCCGCGGGAGCCACACGACTCTCGTGCGCCGCGGTCTTTGGTGTGGCGGCCGGCGGCTCCGCTCGCTTCTTCGCGCCGAGTCCACGCATCATCTTGGCAGCTAGGTCGGCGTCGATCGTGCTGCGCGTGGTACGCGCCGGTGGGGCTGGCTTGGACGCGGCCGCCTGAGTGGAGGCTTTTTCCTTTGTGGCCGCACGTTTCTCCGTGTTCGCGGTAGCGATCGCCGTATCCATGAGTGCCTCATCGAGCACGCTCTGCTCTGCGAAAAAAGAATCCAGAACAGTGTCCAAAAACGCGCCGTCCTCAGTGGTTGGCGCTGTCGCTTTTGCCGGAGCCGTGGCCTCGATCCCACCACGCGCTGTTGAGGCCGGGGCCGGCGTCGCCACTGTGGATGGGGCGGGCGTCTTGGTCGCCTTGCGCGCAGACTTGTGCGCTGGTTGTTTGGAGTGTGGCACCAGCATCGCTGGAACCAGGTGAAGCGCAGCACCGACAAGAACACCAAGGAGGATGACAGCGGCGACCTCTGCAATGATTGATAGCGCGCCTCTAGGCGCCAGCGTGTGTGGATCAATGATCTGGAAAAAGTCCATTCCAATAGGTCCGCGTTCTGCGTTCGTAAGAAGATTCCGCCTTTGTTTTTGTACGGTCTATTCCTGTGTTGATGGTGGAGGCTTGGCGCATCGGCGCAGAGTAACGAGGGGAGGGGGGAGAGGGAACAGACTTCATGACGTGAGTGGTCCGTTCAATGCGGCTTCTGTCAAGCACTCGTGCTACCAGACGAGCGCGTGCACGCACAAGAAGAAAGCGCGATTGAAACGAAACAAAAAAAAAGCCCGCGCATGTGAGCACATCCCAACGCACTGCGAATAATGCATCTAGTGTTGCCGAGATTGTTCTTGTTCTCCAAACCATTTTGGTGGATGCTGGTGACCAAGGAAACAAGTAGAGTTTCAGGCACGCGTTCATGTTTGGTTGCTTCGGGGTGTTTCAACCACGTTAATCATATTTCTCATTTCCAAATCACTAACTCAACACCGACCAAAAAAAAAAAAGACACGGCGACGCCAGTGGGCTTCATCAGTCCATTGTGCCTCGGCAGGCGTGGGCACGACCAACATATATTTTTCTTTGCTTAAAACTACTCGCGCGATGCGTGAACGCGTATGTTGTTTGCAATTGTTATTTCTTGGTATGCGTGTCTGTCTGTCTGTCTGTCTCTCTCTCTGTGGCGCGTCGACGAACGTCGCACACCTCTCATATGCGCGGAGAAGAAAGAGAAGGAGCGGGCCAACGGAACTTTGCAGTCAAAAAAAAAAAAACGGAGGGTACCGGCCATGTCGTCGCTCCGTCCATTGCAGTCTCGCTTTGTGTCCTCTTTATCGCTTTCGCCCCTCGTGGTCCGGTACGCGGACCTCACATACACACAAACAGGCACATGCATTTATACGCACGTCTGCGGTTCTGGCGTCAGTCTATGAGTGGATAAATAAATTTAAAAATCAACAACAGAGAAAAGAAAAGGGGGGCGAGCATTAAAAGCGGCGGGCAGGGGGCACCGCACTCTTGCCGTACGCCATCGGCATCTTGGAGGGCGTTGTGCCCGGACGCGGCAACGCAGAAGGCGGCACAGCACCGGCGGGACGGCCTGTGCGACCACCCGCACTCGCCGCGGTGGTCGTGGTCCGTGATTTCTTCCTGGGGCGGTCATCGTCGTCGTCGCTACGCCCGTGTCGGCGGTCCATCTGCTCCGCGCGGCGCTCCATCTCGTCCCAGCTGACAGCGCTTTCGTCGTCGTCGTCATCGCTGCTGTTGGCCACATCGCTCTCCTCGTCTTCCATCCATGAGCTGTCGTCGTCGCTGGTGTCATCCTCCTCGTCTTCCTCTTCGTAGTATGTCGAGTCGGAGTCATCGCTATCGCCGTCGCCCTCGCCTTCCTCATCGTCGCCACCATCGTGGTTGAGCAGAGACCAACCCTCACCGGGAGCCCACGGATCCCACTCAGGGTCGTCGCGGACTTCTTTGAGCGTCGTGCGCCAGTTGGGGTTCACGCTGCTCTCTGTGTAGTACAGACGCGCGTTGAGACACCAATCCTTCACCGCGCTCAGATGCTCACGGGGAATGGAAGCAATGAGCTGCACCGGACGGTTGTAATCCTTAAAGACGAGCGACATGTCAAACGTCGATCCCGTAGCGACGACACGCTCGAGCGAGACCAACTCGATCTCCTCCACGCTCTGTGTGAAGGCTGGCCACTCACTCACCGCCCACAGCACCTGACGGCTGCCGCGAAAAACGGTCATGCTACGCGTGTGCACGCCATCGAACGAGAAATGGCTGACTGGCAGCTGCGTGCGGATTTTACTCCGCTGTTCCACGCTGTGTGCGAACCGCATGAACTGTGCGTTGACGGCCTTAATGCGCTCAATATCGCGCTCCTCAGCGGCGAGCTCCTCCTCGTAGGTGCGTCGCGTACCAGTCGCCGCCTCACTGCTCTCCATCACGTCCGCCACAAATTGGATCTCTGTGGTGGGCTTGCGGCCCACCTCGATGGACTTCTTGAGTGTGATGTGGTAAATGACGCTGATGCTGCTGACCGCCGGCTGGAAGATTATGTGCTTGATGTTGTCAAAGACAATGTCGATAGGCGTCGCCCCGAGCAGGGAAAAACGTAGTCCGTTCTCGTGCAGCTCCAAATTACCCTCACCAGCGCGGTTCTGACGGCCTGTGGACACGACTGGCCGTACCTTTACCTGAGGCAGGCGGAGCATACTCGCAGGCATCGCGAGCCGCAGCTTCGCTGACCCCGCCGATGTCGCGTTCCGCTTGCGGAGTGCGTCCTCGTTTTTGATGCGCTGGATCTGTCCTTGGATCGCACCCTGAACCTCTGAAAACACGTCGCGGTTGCTCGTGTAGGTCAGCTCCTTCACAAACGTCTTGGTGCGATTGAGCTTGTAGCCCGCGTTCGCCTCCTGCAGCGTATGGAAGAACACCGTGAGCTGCCACTGGTCCCCGTGCATCTTTACATCCGCCTTGCTGACCGTCGAGAGGTGAAACGGCACCGCTTTGCCGCACACCGGAAGCCACAGCACCTTCTTCTCCGTCTGCACGTAAATGCCCCTCTTGGCCGCCTCCGGCACGCGCTGCAGGTCCTCTGTGCTCAAAGGGTGTAGCTCACCGTACGCGAGTTGGCCGACCTCGTAGTGCCGCAGCTCCTCCGATGAGGTCGCCGTGCCTTTCTTGCCACCCGCCGCGATCAGCTCCGCGTGGAGCTCGCGCAGAAGCACCTTGAGCTGCTCGTCACGCGCGGCCTCGGCGGACATGAGCACCGTATCGGACTGCCCCTGTCGCGTGATCTTCGCCAGGTCACGGTTCCGGCGCTCGAACGCGCCCTCCTCGTCGGCCTCACCCTCGTCCTCGTCGGGGGCCACGTAGACAACCTCCTCAAGCTTACGCGAAACCTTTGTCTTGACCTCTGCCGCACCGTTGTGGATCACCACAGTATCGGCGAGTTCGACATCGAAGGTGCGGGTGTCATCGCCACCCGCCACCGGAACCTTCTCGAGGCAGACGCGTACCACAAAGCCCATGCCGTCCGCGACACGCGTAGCAGTCGCTTTCTCCGAGATCGTGCCGCGCGCCTCCAGGACAAGCAGACCTGTCGAGAAGCCGAAGTTCTTCCCTAGGTGAGCCGCCAGCGTCGGGTTGAGTGACTCCGCGTACGCCTTGGCTTCCGTGTACACATCCGCGAGTACCGCGCCAGGAACAAGCAGAGAGATAATCTTCTCGCTGACGTCGTAGACAAACTTGTAGGCGTCCTTGGCCTCGGCCGGCGCGGCCGCTTCGAAGATCAGTGTGCGGGCGAGAAAAGCCGTGTTACCTTTGTTCTTCGTGCCGTAGCGCACCACCACGACATCACTGCGAAGAGGGGCCTTCGTCGTCGTCTCCAAGACGTCCTGCGGCACCTGGATGGACTCGACGTACGTACCCTGATGAAATATGCAGGCGGTCAGGCCGCCCGCCAGCGCGTACTCGGACGCCTTCGGGAGCCCTTCCAGCCCTTCCACCAGCGCCGGGTTGGCCAAGCGCTCACACAGGCGCTCACGCAGTTCGTAGAGCGTCGACGGCTGCGCGCGTGCCGATTCACTCTCGAGTACTTTTCGCACGTAGCGGCGGAAGACAGTGCTGCACAACACCGCCGCCTTGCTGATGCTTAGCTGCGCGTCCGCATCCTTGACGAACAAAAGCTCTCCCAAAAAGATCGCGCTCTCCACCAGCTTGTCCTCGCTTGTCACGCACGCGCTGCGGAGATGGGCGATGAAGCCCTGCGCGAAGGGCCCTTCCTGAATCGCCAGCTCCTTGAGTGCACAGCCCACAGTGGCGCTGCTGGAGCCGGCCGCCGACAACGCGCTCTTGGCTGCATCAAGGCTGTTGAACACGGTGATGTTAAAGTCCGCGGCGCCACCCGCGACGCTGATTGTGGCGGCGGGTGTTGTGATGCTATGCTCGCTCGTGTGCACAACCAAAACCTCGCCTTGCGTCAACAGCACCGCCACGTTGCTGACCGGGGCGTCGGCGTTCAGCAGGTACTGGATGACGGCCTGACCGCGCTGATTTTCGAGAGTGTTGGGCGTCATATCACCGAAGAGCGCGACGAGCGCACCGCAGGACGCAGCGGGGGTCTGCTCGGACGCGCGGCGACTCGCCCACGCCTCAACGAGAGAGGCCACGCGGGTCGTCGAGATCTGAAAAGTGGGCATCGTTGCCAAGAATAACCACAACTGTTACGGCGCGTCGCTGCGACTGATGCCGCGATGAAATAAGATTGTATGCGTGTGTGTGTGTGTGTGTGTGTGTTGACTGCGTGAGAGTTCGACGCTGATTGTCACTTCGCACTTCTTCCGCAGTTGGTGTTGTTGTCTCTCAGAGGAAGCGAGATCTCCGTAAGCAACTACGACGCTTCTCAGGTGCAGGGGCCGGTTGCGGTTAATGTTACTGGGATGTTGCTTTTTTTGCAATTTTTGTTCTTCTTCTATGAAGCTGCTGATGTAACGCGCGTAGTTGGGTGCCAAAAAAAAAATAATAATAATAATAATTTTAGTACAGAACGAGCGAGAAGTCAAGTGGACAAGACATCAACGAATCGAGAGAGAGGAAGAAGCGGAGCGCGAGTGTTCGCGTGGGTAAGAGAGATGAGTAGTTGACTTGGCGTCGACGTACCATTCACCGCTGCCTCCACGCGAAACGCCTATCTGATGCCCATCGTGTGGACGATGATGGAGTCTCTTTTTTTTTTCTTTTCGTTTTTTACGCGTTCGCGCCGGCAATGAGCGCGACTACAAGAGGAGCCCTGACGCGCGAAAAGAAACAAAGGTGGAGATAAAGACCAACGCCCCTGTGCTTTGTGACGTGCCAATGTTTAGGTTTCGCCTGGCGAGCACCTGAACGGGAAGTGCATCTCGCTACTCCAACAACGCATTTGGCTCCGTGGTGAGTCGCTCACTGTTCTTTTTTTTTTTTTTAACCACTTCCGCCAAGTTCTTCCGAGCGTGTCCTCTTCGCTCATATTTTGTCGTGTTGCTTTGTTTTGTTTTTCACCAACGCTGATCTGGGCGACTAAGCCGATCGTAAGTAAAGAGTAAGGTGTACGGAGAAGGAGGGAAAAACGGGCATACCGCTTGCGATCGCGCACGTGGTGAGCTGGCGGATTTACGAAATAAATGTCAAAAAAAAAAACCCGAGACAGAAAAAAGAAAAAATGGATTTGAAGACGGCCGCTCACTTGCAGAGAGCAGCAGAATAAACATTCCAAAAAAAAAAAAAAGCACGAGACGCGGTGGACAAGACACTAAATACGCACACGGTATTCATGGATCTTTCAGGGCGCCGCAACCGGTGACTGTGATGTGTTCCCAGATGCCAGCTGAGGTGCGTACGTTAAATTGATTGTGTGTTCCGCTGTCACGATCGGTTTGTTGGCCTTAGTGCGTGTGTGCTTCATCGTGGCTCTCCCGAGTGCCGTGCGTGCCCTCCAAACGAGAAAAATAAAAAGCTTTTGTAGTAATGCACACGACTCTTTTCGACCGACAAAGGGCGATCTCTGCTCCGTCGTCGAATCTGTTTTCTTTCTCTTTTTTTTTTTTCTTCGTGCTCTCGCTTCTCTGTCACGAAGAGCTGTGAACAGGACCGCAACGATACGAAGAAGTCAAAAGAGACTGAAAAGGAGAGGTCCTAGCCCAGCAGGAGGTAGCCGGAGAGCACAAAGATACCCACCAAGATGAGCAGCCTCAACTGCGCTTGGATGCGACCGAGCAGAGACTCGTCCTCGTTCCTGTGCACCGGGCCTGTGACGACCTTACCGTCGGCACTCAACTGGCTTTCGCGGGTTTGTACGGTGCGGCGCTCCTGGGGAGGAAGCGCACCGATGCACAACTTGTCAAGCATCTTGTACGCGTTGTCGCTGTGACCGTGGTCGACGAAGTCCTTCGTCGCGTCTGTACCAGCACGCTGAACGATCAGATCGCGACCACCAGGGTGCATGTCCGCGAACTTGGTGACATCGTAGACGCGGTTGTTGATGACAAACCACGCGTTCTTCGGGGTGTTGTTTTTCTCCACTTCTGACATGGACACGAATTTACGGCGCTCGGATTCGGGGAGCTCGCCAATCTTGATCTCCTCGAGCTTGCGGACGGCACCCTTACTGTGCTTATTACCTTCGAAGGCTTCCGTCGCGTCCGTGCCGACGTGAGCGATGAGGATATCGCGGCCACCTGGGTGGTCATCGTAGAACTTGGTGACGTCGTAGATACCATTGTTCACAATGAACCAGCCGTTCTCCTTCTTGTTGTGCTGAGCCACCTCGGCGCGCGTAATCATCTTGGACATGGCTGCGTTGGGCGATGGTGAGTGTGAGCGCTTCTGTGTGTGTACGTGTGTGTGAGAGTGGACCTCTGCTATTTTATTATTTTTGGAGTGAGTTTCTTTTTTGTTGTTGTTTGTGTGTTGTTGACTGCGCGAATGATGATACGTCTATAATGTGTTTCTTCAAAGAATGGCATTGAAGAAGACAGTTAACGACAACACAGAAAAGACGGAGGCGAGCGGGGGAGAAGGATGTGACGGTGGCATGCGAAAAATAGGAATCAGATGTGACGACCAGCTCACGGCATCCAGCGGCGGGCACAGTCCGGTCGCAGAGAAGTAAGTCTTTGGTGTTGGTGGGTGGATGGATGTCGTGCAGTAGAGATGCGCCGCAGTGTGTGTGCGTCTTCTCCTGCGCTGAGGGTCAGGCGCCAAGTCATCCACTTCTGGTTTCGCACTTCATGTGCTACGATCAACGATTCGCTGCCCTGTCGTTGTCGTTGTCGTTTTCCAATTTATCGCGTCCTTGGTGAATTTCAATTGGTCCAGATAGAGAGACCCGGAGACAGGCGGATCGTTGTCACGCTTTTTTGTGGATACACTCTTCAACAAGTTTGAGCGCCTCGCGGAACACGAGGGAGCCAAACGCAGCGGTGACGCCGAAGCCGCCGCCGCTGTCAGTGCCAAGAAGTGACTGTGTCATATCGCCCGTGACACCGCAGCTCGCGTGCACGACACAAGGTGTACCAGTCTTTTTCTGCAGACGGCGCGCGACCTTCTCTGCGAGTCCGCTGGCAAACGCAGCCTGCACGGTTGTTGTCGTCGCTTGTACCTCATCCATGCCGCCGCCACCGCCACCATGGACGCTGTTGGCGCCGTCCAACCACAGCGTGCTGCTTACGGGAGGCACGCGAACGCTTGTTGCGGTGTTCATCGGTGTGGACGCCACAGCTGTCGCACAGCATCCGAGCGGGCTCGGTGAAGGACGCGCGGCGCTGCCCGCTGACTCCTCTGACACGTAGAGCCAGAAGAAGCGCGCCTCGAAAGCGATCACTTCAATAAAAACGTTCGTGACGAACGTGGCGGCGTCGTCGAGACCTGTGGCACCACCAACCACACAGTCGTCGTCCTCCGTCGTTGGCGCGTAGTAGAACGGCACGCGGACAATGGCGACTTCAGGGGCGGGCATCGCAGGCTCACGCAGACAAGAGAGAGAGATAAAAGTGTACAGCGAGGTGTTTTCGCAAGCTGAGGCCCAGGGAGACAAATGCAAAGCAACTGGTCTGTATACGTGTGTATCTACGCGCTAGGCAAGGCGATGGTCACCCTCCTTCACGTATTGGTGCCAAAAAGGGAAAGGTGGGGAGCGAAAAGAAACAGGGAGTTTGGGGAGACCTCTGGCCAAGAGTTCAATCGGTGCGATAAAAAGGTGTACGAGCAGCCGATGCGAGGCCTCCCTACATACCAAGATTCATCGCACAGCCGCGAGAGACGCACCGACCCAAGGGGGGGGAGTAAAGCGCGCCTACACAGAGACAGACACGCCGCGCACAGCTGGAAAAGATGAGCGCTCTGTGATTGGGGTGGGTCAGCGGATCTCACCGTTTGAGCGCACAGCGGCGCCAGGTCTCGTCCACATACCACGGTCCCCTGCTGTTGCACTCTGTGCTGTGTCTTTATTATTACTGTTCCGCATGACCTTTTGGTGACTAAACGTTCGTCGTCACGTCTGACCAACCCACACAGGCTCGCTGATGCCACACACCGCAAAAAAAAAAAAAAAGGGGGATGTGCGCGCAGCACATCAACGTGAACCAATACGACGATCCGTTCCCACCACCTTGCCGAGAAGAAGACAACAAAAGCACATCACCGTCGCTGTGACCAAAAGCAAGAGAAGACGTCGGTGGTGCAGCACGAAAAGAAGGAAGAACACCGAGGAAGCAGACAACAACTCTTCGGCGTCGCCTAGGACGATAAGTGAATAAAAAGCAAAAAGTCAACAGGATCAAATGCCAGAACAGTGAAAAGAGGTGAGGACAACGTCCGCGTGACAAATCGTAGATTAACAAACAAAGAGGAGAATCGACATGCGTCAGAGCGAAGCGGGAGAGAGAGAGAGACGTAAGGGCGAGCTCCATCTTGTGGACGCGCGCGCGTCCGTTCGCGACTCCTCGCTGTCCCCGCTCTTCCCTCTCTTCCCGTTCGAGCGGCTCTCCTCCGTCAGTCGCTTCGCTCTCGCTCACACACACACACACACTCACTCATGCAGCACGCCATCTGCGCTGTGAGCGTGCGTACTAATCGTCGGAGTCCTCAGAGTCCTCCACACCCTCGGCGTCTTCATCACCGGCGCCCGAGGCAGTCTTCGCCTTCTTCGGCGACGGTGCCGTCTTCATGACATCGACAACATCCTGTAAGAAAGACATGTCCGACTCGCCAATGCCAGCGAAGAGCCCACTCGGTGAGAGGAGATACGCCTCGCGCACCAGACGGCCACGCGCCATGCGCTCAAACTCCTTATTGAGGCGCTTGAAGATGAGCGACTGCAGGTGCTTGTCAATGGAGAGGATGCGTTTGACCGACTCGTCGTCGGACATCAAATCATAGTCGCACATCTTGCGGAAAGCGACCACGAGTACGGCGCAGAGCGCCGGTAAAATAGATTCACACGCAGGCGGGGCTGTCTGATACTCAAGTTGATCGATGCGCAGAAATAAGTACTTAAAGGGCCCTTCGGCGCTCGTGACGTCGACACCGGGCGTCGCCGCGCCGAGTGGACTCGCTGGATCAGACGTGGGCGAGCCGCTCGCGGAGGGCCCAGCGCAAGCGGAGAAGGCGTCCTGCTCCGCGCCTTGTTTGCCAGGACGCGCGCCGCCGACCAGCACGGTGAGGTCGGTCGCGTTCTGATCTTGTAAGGACTCGCGAAGGCTATTGGACAGATGTTGGCGATAATTCTTGATGGCACGCTGTGCCATCGCCTTGGTGGCCGCGCCCGCCGCGAAGAAGGCCTCCACTTCGAGCAGCAAACCATAGAAACACTCAACGAACTCTTCGCCTGTAATCGGGGCGAGCAGCAGATCAGAGAGCGAGAGCGCGAGAGTCGCGAAGGAAGGCAGGACGCGTTTCGACCAGTCGCTCGCCGACGATACCTGCGGGACGACGGGGAGCGTAGCGAGCGAGACTGTCACAACGCCGCCCGCCGAAGAGCTCCCCGCGGGGGTGGCGTCCCCGCTCGCGTGCAGGTGAAGCGAGCTGTCGTTGGTCACGACCGAGGTGTCGATTGGGAAGTGAAGCTCGCGTGCGTTGGCGACAGCCGCACTGGAGAGCCCACTCGTCGTGAAGCTCGCATTCGGATCCACGAACGACGTGTTTTTGGCAGATGACACATCGGTCGTCGCAGTGGGGACGACGGCGCCACATGCGGTAGCGGCGTCCGCCGTACGGAAGTAATGAGCGACATCGGTTGCGTTCAGATGAATGGAGTTCATCCAGAGGTCGCCCTCGTCTGTGCAGATATCCTTGATGTACTCGAGATACTTCACGCGCTTGTCTACAAGAAACTCCACAAGCGAGGTACGTCCATTGGTTCCCTTGACTTTGATGGTTTTCTTCAACATCGTGGATGACGGAGAATAAGGGGTGTTCGCACTGCACGACTGTCTGTTTCTGCTGTTATGAGAACGGTTGGAAACCTTTGATCAGAAGTGTCTCTTTTTTTTTCTTTTTTTTTTCTTTTCGAATGTGTGCAAGTGTGCGACGCAGCTCGCTGGTGACGAGAGTGGCGACGGCAGTTACTTTTTGTTGTGGTGTGTGTGTGTGTGTGTGATTATTTAATGCAGCACAGATGTGTTTGACGTCCCACCAGCAGTTGAGGTTCGCCGAGGAACAGAAAAAAAAAACAAAGAAAAAAGGAGGCGTTGCGTTCGTCAAATGGGTGGAGAAGAGGGAGGAAGCAGAAGAGATGAGGTGATGGACGTTGCGGAGTGAGTAGGATGAGAAAAGCACACCGGCCCAGTGCGGACCAAAAAAAAAAAAAACGCTTTCAAGGAGGCAGCGTCGTGTGTCGTTCGCCAGAAAGAAAAGGAACAGTGTCGCAGCGCGGCAGACGTCAGTGCGCGACGCCCAAGTCGTGGCTCTCCGCACAGACATCGACGTTCGTGGGGGCTCAGCGACGCTTTGCTGATGCGCGCGTTCAGCTGCGACATCACGTACTGGTAAGCATCCGTGCAAAACGGCGACGAACGGGTACGCGTTCCGCTTCTGTCTGTCTTCTTCGTTTTGTATGTGCGGTCATGTGGTGGTGAAGTTGTGTTCGCTGTGTACGCGCATGGAGATTATGGCAGACCTATGTGAAGGCGCCGGTGGCGAAGAGGACAGAAACAGGATGGGAAATAAGGTGTGTGTCTGTATGTGTGTGTGTGTGATGGTGCACACGCGTGTCAGTGTGTGTATAAAGCAACAGCCAGGCATCAACGGGTAAACAAGAAGAAAGAACGTGGCAAAATGAACGGGAAGAAGAGAAAACAGAAAAAAAAAATTAAAGTAAGTCCCCTCACCATCAACACCATCAGTACTACAAGACCAAAACACAAGAGGGACATTATGCCGAAGTGGTGTATTTTGCAAAGACGGTGGGGAAAAGTCTGAGGTTTTGACCTCGATGGCGGTGTCTTAGTGACAAAAGAGTGCATGTCATGTATCAGGTGTCGAGATACATGAAAAAAAAAAGAAAAAAAAAAGCAAAGAAGAAGACATGTTCGAGCGAAGACGGAACACCATCAGAACGGCGGGGAGCGGCGCGGAGGAGGAAGAGACGCGTGCAATGAAACGCACATGTGGCTCTTCTCTCTCTCTCTTTACACAAAGAAAAATGGATGGTTGATGAGCTCCATCGCTGTCGGCCGTTCTCTAAAGTTGTAGCGCAAACACGACACGATCAGATGATACGCTTCCTGAGACGGCAGTGTCGTCGCGAGAACGCGTGGGGCGATCTCGCCCGTGATGATGCCTTGCACAAAACGCGCGTCTGACAGGGGTGGTAGGTCGACCCAGACCTCACTCATCACACCCTGGTCGCTGTCCTCCACAGGATCGCTCTCCACCTCCGCACCGGTGACGCCTCCCGCTAAGCTGATGGCCGATGGGCCGTTGGACTCCGTCGTAGTGGACTGACTACCAGGTGCGTGGGCGGGTGACTCTGATTGGCCTGCACTGCCATTCTGATTGACATGTGTCTTCGCAGTGGTCGTGGCAACGGACGGTAACACAGCCGCGAGGCTGGCGGCCCCACGCCCGGCGTGCGGCCCTGGTGTCACACTCGCTGCCGAGGTGTTGACTGACAACTTGGACTCGTCGCCGATACTCGTCGCCGAGAAGCCGTCGCGAGCGGACGGTGCGTTCACCACCGTCGGGCGCGTCACCGGACGCGCATCTCTGTCGGGTGCAGGGGAAGAAAACGCTTCTCTTCGCTCCGCGACGGACGCGGCCGGTGTACCGGTGGCGCCTTTGGAAGCGGCCGCCGTCGAGAGAGCAGACAGCGGGGCGTGTATCGGTGACGCCGCATCAAGCGCGTTGGCTTCGGATGGGGCGGCGCCGCGGTGCTCTCTCATCGGTGGTTCGCCTTCATCTGCCGCACCCGCCCTTGTAGCGCCACGTGGGACGGACTTTTTGAGCTTCCACGGCAGTGCACCCGTGAGGACCTCGTACAGACAGACACCGTACGACCACATATCGCTGCGCATGGACGGCGCGGCGCCACTGGCGACCTCAGGGCTCATATAAAACGGTGTGCCACGCAGCTGGAAGACGTCGCCTGTGATCTGCAGCGCGCGGCCACGGGTCAGGCTGGAGCCGAAGTCGCTAATCTTGCAGCCGCCATCAACGGCGAGAAGCACGTTTTGCGGTTTTAAGTCGGCGTGGATGACGTTGTGGCGATGGAGGTAGACCAGCCCTTTCAGGGCATCCGCCGCGTAGTGGCGCGCCAGCTGTACAGGCATGCCTCGCGGAAAGCCCGAGATGAGCTTCTGCAGGGTACCTCCAGGCATGTATTCCATCAGTAGGAAGAGGTACCCGCACGTGTGCGCCCAGCCTGTGTAGTTGACGATGAAGTCATTGAAGAGGCCGCACGCGATGTTTACCTCGGCCACGACGTCCTCCAGATTGATGTGGCTTGATGTGAGTCGAATACACTTGGCAGCCATGAGTGTACCCGCGTTCGACACCACCATGTACACCTCCGCGAACGCGCCGGCGCCGATCGCTTTTGGCATGCGATGCCACAGAATGCCCTGATGGTCCTTGAAGACAAGCGGGGGGTGGCCGTCGAGTACGGCGGGGTCATCGTCATCCGGCAAGCCGCCGCTGATGCCCAGCGTCTCGTTGTGGTGGGAGCCCTGGAGCGTGAGATGTTCCGCTTGGTAGGACTCCGTGTCGATCCGCTCATGCGCGATGGGCGATGAGGCGTACGCGTGTGAACGGGCTGCACCGTTCTCCACGTCCGCCGATGGCGCATCGGTCCCTGCTGCCCGCTCCGCTCTGCTGGACTGAGGCGCGTCCGGCGTGACGGCGGTCAACGCAGACGGTGTCTGTCGCACGCCGTCGCGCCGCACATCGGCCAGCTCTTCCTCTTGACCCGATACACTCACTCCTTTGCCGTCAGTGACCTGGTACGTCCCCGTTGAGACGGCGCGTGCGTACGATGCATGCGGCGGCGGCGGCTGCGACGGCGGCTGTGGCGGCGGCTGTGGCGACGTCACATCACCGCTCGCACTCTCGTTCACCTGCGGGCCACTGAAGATGGCGGCGGACATGAGATTGGCGTCCACCGAGGTCGCCACGCTGTCCCCGAAACCAAAGTGGATCGATGGCGCCGACTGTTCGGGGTTAATCTGCTCTAGGGACAGTCGATCGTACTGGTACTTGAGCGCGCGATCGTGCGGGCTCACGCCTAGCAGCTCAAACTCGGTGAGCTGAAACCGGCAGTAGCGGGGGCGAACAGGTCGCGACGCCATCAAGTAGCGCATCGCACGCGCGAGGTGGTCTGCGAGTTCAGGATCGTGGAGACCACCCCTGTCGAGCACGCGTAGTGTCTCGTCAAAGCGCCCTTCCAGGGCGTGCATAAACGCCGCGCGAAATTGTCGTGCGCCCTGCCGGTACGCCGGATCTCGTGCTCGCTTCGGATTGAGTAGCTGGAACAGCTGCGTGCCTTGTGTGCGGTTGCGGAGAGGTATGACATAGTCGACTGGTGTGACGGCGCCAGCAGGCAGACACATCGCCACCCGATCGGTGAGCAGCACACGCCCGAGCAGCATATCGTGCTTGAGGAGGTCAAGGGCGAAGCCGAATCGGTCGCCGAAGATGACGCGTGAGGTGCGTTCTTGTGTGCCACAGCTGCCCACAAAGTAAGCACCGGAGTCGACAAGCACACGCATGCGTGCGGCCGTCCGTGCTGGTGAGAGTTTAGCGATGCTCGCGGCGCATGTGATGGCGCGCTGAACGTGCTGTGACTGCGTTGATTGTGCGCCGAAAGACACGGCGATCACATCCGGACGGAAAACCTCCAACACGCCACCGAGACGCAGCACACAGCGGACGACAACATCCATCACTCTCGACACGTCCCGCTCGAGGCTCGCGGCATCCACAAACCGAAACGCAAAGGCGATGAAAACAAACGAGCATGTGACGGGTCTGAAATGGTTGACCGCGGTGGTACGGGTCAGGTCCAATTGGAGCGCGGACGCATCCACCTCCATGGAGCGTCCCGTCGAGCTTATCGTCGCCGCGGCGCCTGGTACCGCGCCGGTCGGCTGCCTTGGCCGTTCTGGTGGCGCGCGCGCGGCGGTGTTGCACACAGGGACGGCGGTGGTCGTACCATCCCTCGCCTCGCGACCCGCGCAGGCGGCTGGCGCCACTGTCAGCGAGGGACCCGCAAAGGCCCGGCGCACCTCGTGCGACTGCGTGGCACCGCCACCATTCACCTGCGTAACGATCGAGCCGATCCCGCTCCCACTGTGGAGCGGCATCACCGTCACGATCTCACCCTGATGTGGCACATGGCTCGTCATCCACGCCGAGGTGGTGCCGGTTCCGGTGCCTATCTGCCCTGGCGCCGCCGCGCTGACCGAACCCTCGAGCGCGGGCACGCCGCTCCAGAATGCGGGCTGACTCGATAAGCCATGCGGCGGTCCGGACAGGTCACCCGCCGGCGCTAGAGGCACTGGCGTGGACGGCTGCGATTCGCTCGTCCCGAAGATGGTGACAATCCCGTTCGCCTCATCGTCCTTGGAGTCCCGCGCCCCTAGAGGCATGGTACCAAGAGACACGCGCATCGTCGGTGTCATTTCGTCCGCCGCCGCGCCGCGGTGCGCGTTGGTACGCGTGGTGCTGGTGGTGGTGGTAGTCGCGGCCATAATAGCGGCAGTGGGGGGTTTTTGAAGCGGATGAACAGACTGCGGCTTACGGCGGTGCAAGCAGGGGTCAGAGAAGACGGTAGAGCCACCTGTACCTTGACTCAGCGACTGCCCCGCCTCGCTCATCTCCCGCATCTCCTGAGCCTGTGCACCGCCATCGGTCGCGCCACGGTCATATCGGTAGATGGAGTCAGCAGCGATGGCATCATTGGCGGCCTGCTTGACCCCCGTGACGAGCGTGTCGCTTGGCGGTACCGTTGTGGCCGCGCCTCTGGAACGGCGAGGCACGAGGTGCGGCTGATCCGCGTCGCGACCATCCGTGCCGAAGATATCGGCAACATCCTCATCATCTTCGCCGTCCTCGTCGTCGTCTGGATTCGCAAAGTCCACGTTGATCTCGTCGTCCTCTGTCGCGTATCCGTCGAGGCCCAGCAAATTCGCCATGAACGCATCCGGCCGTAAAATACTCGAGTCGGACGGGGCGACGAACAAGCCCTGCGGGACGTACGCCTTGAGCTCCTTGAGGGCCTGACGCAGCTCAAGGTACGCCGTGTACAACATACTCACCTCGTAGATCATCGTATACCATCGGGCGTGTTCGAGCGTGTCCTTGTCCGACGACGCCAGTGTCTTCGCCCTCTGCATGCCACGGCAGATCCATCGGATGGGGCGCGTGGTGATGAGCCAGAAAAAGGTACACATGAGGAACGTACCGACAACAACGACGCAGCCGAGGACGACACACACCTCCTTGCTGCGATCGGCCGCGCCGAAGAAGAGCGTACGGGACGTTTCGTCAACGAAAACGAAGCTCAGGCCTTTTTCTGTGTTCAGTAGGCAGCTGCCAGTGACCTGATCGGCACTCGAATACGCACGCGGTCGGCAATACGTGTAGGTGATGATGGAGCGTGATGGCACATCCACAGGGCCTCCGGCAAAGTTACTGCCTAAGCTCAGCATCTGCGTCGTACCCGCGGTGCCGGTAATGAACTCGCCATTCCTTTCGTCCTCGGCACAGGTAGCCAGGTACACATCGACAACTGCCTGCGCTTCATCGTTCAGTTTACATGACCCGTTGACGCCGTCGACCTCCTTCAACGAGTGCATCGACACGTTGGAGGCACTCTGAAGCGATGTCGTATTGATGTTGCCAAAAATATCCGCGGCCAGCATCGAGCCGACACCGTGTATGCATGAAAAGCGCTTGTCCAGCAGCTGCGTATATTCGAAGCAGACAAAAAAGATGAGATACTTGAGAACGGGGACGCCATTACACTGCGCTGACGACACCGCATAGGCTGGTGTGATGTAGAGAGGCGACCACTGCCCCAGACTCGACGGCTGCGTGAGTACATTCGTGAAGGTCTGGTCAATGAAGTCGGACGTGTACTGCAGGAAGGAGGGTGTCCCCGCGGTGACCGTCGCGTTGTCGGTGTAAAAAACCGAATAATCGTGGTTGGCCGGGGTCGACATGGTGCGATTCAAGGTGCTGTTGTACAAAAAACAATTTCGAGATAGAGCGACGCAGCCCGCGCCGTCCCATCGCACGGGCTCGGGTACGTAACCCGGCGCGGACGGCGGCAAGTTCACCGGGGCCCACAGCTCGAACGTTGCCAGCACGTCCTCGGAGGGGAAGCCGGTCAAGGAGAGCACTGTCCACATCGGCTCAATCGCGACCGCCCAGGACGACGCCGTCGACGCGTTCAAGTCCCCGATCGAGGCATGGCGGAGGCTGAGATCCAAAGCCGTCAAGTTCATCACGCGCACCGCGGTCACTGTTTGGTACACAGACGTCTCGAAATAGCTGACGTACCGCAGTGCCACCTGTACATTGCGGATCATCACATTGTCAACAAGTGTGCCGATGCTCACGCGGATCGCCTTCTCATTTGTCAAAATGAAGGTCACAACGACAGCGGTGATCGAGCTGACAATGACAAAGGCGAAGACGCCGAGGATCACGCCAATCGGAACAGGTCGCATTCACACGTACGTACGTACACACACACTGGTGTGCACGGTGGTAGAGTGACGCGCGGAAAAGAAAAAAAAATGCGCTATGCTAAACGCCAAGGTCAGGTGGCGCGTGTTTTCTCTTTCGAGGCTGAACAAGACAAGCAACACGCGAGGAGATGACAAGAAGCCGAAGTAAATGAACAAAATACCAGAGAAGGATGGGAAAAAAAGAAAAAACACAAAAATGTAAAGAGTGTCAAAAGGGAGAGGGAAGAAGTAGGACGATGACAACGCCCTAGATCTTATCTTGCTTTTGCGTCACGTCAGTGGAGCGTGAACGTCTTTGTGTGTTTGTGTGTTTGTGTGGGTGAGTATACGTGTGTACGTGTTTGTGTGTGTGTGTGTGTGTGTGTGTGCGCGCGTGTTTCCTTTCGAATTCGCCCCTTGTAAGGGTTTTTGCCAACACTTATTATTTACTTGTACGCGATTGCAAAGATGCACAGAAAAAGAGAATGAAGGAAGAGATGTGGAGAAACAAAAAAAAAAATAGTGAGGATGATCAGGGCACACACGTACGCTTCGCTTGTGAGCGAAAAGAGATATCACGGTTTCGCACACGCCCAGCGTCATCGAGAGGGAAGGAGAGACGTCGATATCGTTCATTTTTGTGATCCATGGAACAGAATCCACTCTCTCGTCCATGACGCCGCCAGTGTACACTGTCTATTCGCACTCATGAAAAGTGTGCGCACACTTACACCATTGTTGATAATGATGTCGCTGTCCTCCTTGATTTTTGTTTGTTTGTAAAGGTGTGTTTGTGTGTGTGTGTGTTGTTATTTTTTTTTCTTTTCATTTACTACTGGGCAGTCGTCCTGATCAGCTCCGTCCGTGTAGAGAAATGGGGCGGGTCAAAGCACAGAGAGAGTGGGAACAAGAGGTTCAGACTCTTTTGCAGCTTCTGTCCGTTGATCCGCTTTTCTGTCTTTTCGTTAGATTCGTCAAAAATGTACCGTCTCTTGTGTGTCTGTTCTGCAAAACGACGAACAGGGAAAAGAGCACACAAAACCTGTTGTTTATCTGTGAGTAGAGAACAAAGCTTTCTGAGCCATTCAGCGCAGAAGGACATCCACAAAACGTTCCACAGGCGCATACGCGGCTCGCCGCTTGACGTGACGCCGTGCGCGACGGCCACCTCGCGCCGAGCGCGCCACATCGCCATCTTCGTGTTCGGCGTCATTCGGCGCGTCGCCGCCTGCTTCAAACTGTGCTAGCGCCCAGTCATTCTGGGCAGACATACCCGTCTCGTCCTCGTCCATCATATCGCCAAGAAACGCGTCTGCCGTGTCGCGCGCCTCACTCTCCGCCAGCGGCATCGGATGTGCCGACTCGCCAGCCGAAGACGCGAGCGACTGCGCGCGCCGCAGATGCGCGGTGTGATGCGCCAGGAGGAGTGGAGCATGGGCATCAAAAAAGGCCGACGCGCTCGTCGCCGCGGTCGCCACACTTGTGTGAACAGTCGACGCCGACAGCGCGTCGGCGACCTCGGTCTCAGTAGGCAAAAAAGCATACGGCAACGTCGCACAGAGCTGCGCCGCTGTGTGCTCCACATGCCAGACATCCAGCCAGTAGGTGAGAAGATGATCGAGCGCGGTCTCGACGTCCACACGCGCGTTGTGCAGTGGAGTGGCGGGGTGGAGGTGGCCAGCGTCCACACGGGGGAGATATAAATCGCGCACAGACGTGGATGTGCTGCTCAGCGTGTGACGGAGTGTGGGCGCTGGACGCGGAACGGCCGGCGAGTCCGACGATGGGAAGCCGTGGGGGATGGTATCCTCTAAGTACACAACCGAGACGGATGAGGATGCGGATGCTGAGGAGGACGGAGAGGCTGTACGCCTCGCTTCAGCGACAGCGTACATCGCATCGAGCTCGCTTTTCGCGTCCATAACGTGGATTTTCGGCAGCTGGAGTGCGCGCGCGCGTGTTGGCGCTGCGGCGGCGGCTGAGGGTGTCGCGGCGTCTGCAGATGACGCCACCAAATAGGCGTGGAGTTGGTGCACAGTGTGTGCGTCACACGCGCGCATCCGGTAGGACCCACCATCGTCACCAAGAATATCACAAAGCGATGTCATAAATCGCTTCAACGACCCTGTTGACCAGCACGACACCAGATCGGCAAAGATCAAGGGCTGATGAGCCATGAGAAGCGGGAGCGGTGAGGCTGGTATCGATGTTGCCTGTTCCGCCGCGGCGGGCTCTATCACCAGGGTCGGAGACAGCTCGATCAACGCCCTCTCAAGAGCGTCCGTTGATTGTTTCCACTCGAAACCCGTGAGCTCCGCCAAACGCGTGCGAAGTGAGACGTGAAGACTTTGAATAAGCGCCAAGGTTGCCGTCGACGCGGACGCGGTGCGATGTGGGTCACGCCTCTCGAGGAAGCGCTGCAGCTCACGTGTGAGAGAGCCGGCGACGTCGGCGTCGATGTCAGGCAGTGACGCCGCCAGCCGTGCGTGTACGGCTTCACTATCGGCGACCGACCACGCCGCGGATGACAAAGACGCCGATTGTGCCGCTCCGGCACTGGCCACGCCCCCCGCGAGTGGCTTCACGTCTTCGCAGAGGGCAGTCACGCGCATGTGAAGGTCTTGGTACAAGGTCAGCACAAACAGGAAAAAGCACCGCTCACGGTGGACCGCAGCCTGCGAGAGCGAAGACGGGTGGCAGTGCGACACAGCCCTGTCCGCCATCGCCGACGTCGCCACACTCTGATGACCGAGAAGTAAGTACAGCGATGTCGTCGCCGACGCGATTTGAACCTCCGTTTCCGAGAGTGACTGCTGGACAGCCGTTCTTTTGTCTTCGCGTGCGGTCTTGGCGTCATTGGCGGCCTCGTCGTCCACCTCGCTTCGCGGGTCAACCGGTGCGGCGTCGACCACCTGCTGAAGTGTGGCCTTCAGTGCCGCCCGCCGCACAGCGAGCGCTTCCTTCTCCAAGAGTAGCTTCACGACGAGTGCGTCGCGGATATTTTCGCTCACGGGATACTTGAGCGTTTGGTAGCTCAGCAGCCGGGGGATATCGTCGGCGACGGCGCTGTGGCCGCACAGAAGCACCGCGCCGATCAGGCCTTCGTTGAACGCGTGCGTGCTACGAGTGGGCTCAGCGAGAAGTTTGTTGAACACCGTCAGTGCCGCGCTCGACTGTTGAGCCGCTGCCAGTACACGTGCACAGACGGCGTCCACGTCTGCGTGCTGTGTGACGCCAGCCACCGCGTTTACTTGGGCGAGACGGAACAGGTTCGCTAGGGCTGTCATGCGCGCGCTCGCCTCGAGGGACACGCGCGACAGAGCCTGGAGGAGGCCAACCAGAGCGGCCCGCACAGCCTCGACCTGATCGCTTTGATACGCAACGTCCGTATCGGTCAGGATGGTCTCGAATGTGCGCTGCACCGCCTCAAGCTGTGCGGCGCTCCCATTGACCGACGCGGTCAGGGCCGGAAGAAGATGGATGTACGCGGTGGCCAGTTGCTGTGACGCCAGAGGTGCGGCGCGCCGATCCGCATCAGCGTCCTCGGCTTCGACTCCACCTTCTTCCGCGCCATCCGGTGTTGTGGGGCCATGGCCGAACGCGCGTCGCTCTCTCTGCCAGTGCACGTAGCGCAGCCACAAACTATAGTTGGTTTCAAACTCGCCGGTCATCGCCCACATCGCGAGCTCTATTGTGGTCAAGACGCGCGCCGTGTCCACAGCGTGCGGTGGTGCCTGCGCGGACTCCGCGTGATGTGCGCTCGCCTCAAGTGCATCCATGTACGCCGTGATGAGGTGTTTCGCAAGAGACGGGTGGCGGGCGACACGGCAGCACTGAAGGCACGACTCGAGGAGTCCTGTACCGGCACTCAACACAGTCGGCACCACATCCGCGCCGAGAAGGAAGTACATCAGCCGCATGGTGTCGTGTGCATTTTCAGCGATGGCCGCGTCGACTTCACCACTCGCGTCTGCACAACTGGGCACGTGATGGGAGGCGTGACGCTTGTCGGATTCCCGCTGAAGAAATGTCTCAAGTGTCTGCCGCGTCGTTGAAGAGGGGGTGGAGACATTGGACGCGGCGGTTGCCGTGCGCTGCCAGACACGCACGCGCCGCGTCATCCACTGTGCCTGATGCTCGAGCAGAGCCGCACAGAGCGATGGTGAAAAAAAGAGACGATGCGCTGTGGGTGCGAGTGTCGCGGCGAGCGTATTCCACTTGTCGGTCAAGGTCGTCGTACGATCGCGGGGTGTGCGGCCGACATCGGCAGCCGGTGCGCGGGGCGACGCGCGTTCACGACCCTCGCGCCCACGCGACGACGACGCCTCCACCGACGGCGATGCGCAGCCGTCAAGTAGTGCGTCAAAGACGTGATGAAGCACGAGCACCGCGCTCGCATGTGTACGCAGCCCCGCGCGACAAGCCACGTCAACAAGCGGAGCAAGTCCACCTTCGGACGACCCATCCATCGCCACCGTCGACACGGCGACGGCGCTTTCGAACGGTGCCTCTGCGCGACTCGGCGCCTCCGTATCGGTCGGGGTGGCGCACGTCTCACGCGGGCGTACTGGCGGTGCGGTCAGTGAATGCCAGTCCGAGACACCGAGGCTATCCATCAAGCGCTTGTCCACGACTTCTGAGGCTGTCGACGGTATAGCCGGCTCCGAGAGACGACTGCCTGAGAACGCGTCTGGCACGGTCGACGTTGAGGTCTCCTGTGTCTGAAGGGTTGCCAGATCGGCTCGATGCCCTGAGCGACCTTGACGTAACGACGCGCGTGCGCGCTGCTGATGCCGCGTTTGCCGCCGGAGATGGCGAAGCTGTGTCAAGAAGGTGCCCCACGCCTCATCGACGTGTTGTGGTGTGCTCGCATCTGCGGAAGTGTGACCACGTGTGCGGTGTTTGGACCAGCGTGTGCTGGCAAAACCGGAGGACCGCGAGGATGGGCGCCCCTGCGCTGCGTGAGGCGCGAGATGAACAGGTGTCGCGCGAAACAACCCACGACCTATCGGCCCCGTGCACAACGTCGTCGCGCGGTGGTGATCGTGTGGCTCTGCGGCAGCGGTGGGACGTGCCGAAACGGTGCGCAAGCGAGCGAGCCCGCCGCCAGCCAGGGCGGTGTTCAGAGGATGTCGTTTGACGCCGCGTATCATGGCAGTCGTGCGTGCGACCGAAAAAAAAAAAAGAAAAAAATTATTCCTTTCAGAAAAAGCAACGCATGACGGTGAGACGGAAAGTCCGTACGGTCGAAAAAAAAAAAAATGTCAACGAGAACAAATCGCATCGGCAGGGGGGGAGCAGAGAGTGACGTGTTGTGTGTACGCGTCTATCAGTGCGAGGACGTCGGTGAGTTTGACCAGAAAAAACAGCGAGATCCACTTCTGGTGGCCTTGCCTTATCACCAGTACACGCCTCCGCGCACGTCTGTACGGCATGCCACTCTTTATTGTTTATCGTGTGTGTGTGTGATCTTGTTTTCCCTCAGAATCGACGAAGGATTAAGGCAGAGAGACAAGAGACGTGTCATGTCAGTACATTTCCCATGCATCGTCACATCGACATCTCGGTGAGGAGCGGCGGGTTCTCAACCGTTTCCAATGTCGGGATGTACACGATCGGTCGCATACGGTCAAAGACATAGTTCTCTCTCAAACCCTTTTATGGGGGGATTTTCCGTCACAGCCGACCAACCCTACGCACTCCTTCGCGCGTCACAAAGGTCGCCGAGGTTTGTCGACGTGATCCCTTGCCGGTCTCCTGCCGCGTGATACCACTTCCACAGCACATCTCACGCGTGCGCTGGATGATGGTGCCATTCTACACCACGACGGTGCTCAGATGGATCTGAAGCTGTTGGGTGCATGGTGTCAGCGTCCTCGCGTGCGGAAATCAATCGCCACACCAAGGGCATCGATCATCCGGAACGCTCAAGGTCGAGGGAATCATCTGTGCGTGACACTAGCGCTACCACATAAAAAAAAAAGGGGGAGAGCGGCGAGTGAACCATGTGGACAGGAAAAAGAAGAGGCTCGAGGAAACACAAAGTCGTCTGATGGAAGCACGCGTCGCCCTGTGAGTCTGTTCCTGCGCTTTTCGCACCATCGCGTGCCCGTGCTCATTCGTTTTTCAAATCACTGGTTGTGGCCACGATGGCGCAGGCAGTAGAGACGTACCGCACATCCCCACTTCGCGTCGTGACGAGGCGGCACACTGCACGCTCACACGACGGGCAGCAGGCCTCGAGGAGGGCGGGATCAGCGCGATGGTTCACGTCCCGCAGTGTCTGCTCCCGCCACGTCCGCGTCGTTTGCGGTTGCACGCCTCGTCCAGGGACGCGGCAGACATCCGCCTCCACGCTCAGGCCACGCGTTGTGAGAGAGGTCGTCGTGGAGGCGACAGACGCGAGAGAATTCCGCAACGATGCGGCACTCGACGCGCGCGGCGCCGTCGATGCGGACGTCGACGACGGTGAGGGCGACGCGCTGCTCAGTGGTTGTTCTAATGCGCGCACAGTGCCGCGTTGGAGAACGGCTCGTCGACGCAGTGGCCGTGAGCTCACTGTGCGCGTGAAGGTCGGCCAGCCGGAGCGATGGTGACCAATGCCGCTCCCATCAACAAGGTGTTCGGAGGAAAAGATCGGCGTGCGACACTGAACGCATCGATAGACCAGTCGTGGCGTCGCAGAAGATGCGGACATCGTTGCGCCGCTCACAGCCGACTCGCCCATCACGGGTGTGAACGGGGGATCCAGCAACAGCGGTGGCGACGCTGTCGGCTCCGCTTTCGCCGCCGTCTTCTTCGGGAGCGGGATCGACGACGCGCGCGAACGCGGTGCTGTGTACGTCGACTGCGGCGGCAACACGGTAGCGTACGCGCGCGGTGTGTCACCCATCTGCGCGCCAAAGCGCGTCCATAAGACAGCCAGCGAACGTCGTGACACACAACGCATCGCTAAGTGTCCGTGCGATCTAAAGACTGAGCTGCGGCAGGGATAGTAAGGAGGAGAGAGAGCTAGAGAGGAGTACAGAGGTGCGCTTGTCCTCGACGCAGGCGCTTACGCCTGTGGAACAGGCGCTTGGCGACGTGCGGAAGGGGGGCGCGGCCGACACCCACATCACTGGTACGAGGTATGGATGTGAATCCGCGTGTGTACACATGAGCGGGGTGTCAAGACACGCGAGGAACACTGGTAGTGTGCGTTGAACGACATTGAAGAGTCAGCGCGGGCCATCCGCTCTGGTACCTGCGAGTGTGCGTGTGCCTGGTCGTGACAACAAGAGACGCTGTGACCAGCCTGGGTGCGGGGGCGTGACTTATGTCAATGTGCACGACCGCACATCGGGGGTGACCCTCTTAATCACTCTTCTGTGCACATGTGCGCACAAGTGTGTGTGTGTGTGTGTGTGTGTGTGTGTGTTTATGCTCACGCGACAACAACCAATTCACAGAAAAAAAAAACACGTAACAAATGCCACAACTGTGTGTCGTGATGAGAAAAAACTCCTTAGCGCCACCATGTCCGCAGCGACAGTGCCAGGAGAGGAAAAAGTGAGCGAGCGCGAGGACAATGAGAATGGCATCCGGGCCCGCTACACACACGCGCGCGCGATCTGGGTGCTTCAACGCTCTCTCCATCTTCACTCCCGTTGTTACGTGTCGAGACGTTTCCCACTCACACTGAGTCTTTTGTTTTTATCTCCTCTCTCTTCCTCTGAGGGACACCTGATGAGTCGTTCCGCGTGTGAGTGTCAACACCTCTCCGCATCACCACCACGAGCATCCTCACAACTATCACAAACCACACCACTTCCCTTTATGCATCACTGAAAAGAAAAAAAAAATATGTTACTTGGTCACCCTGTGTGACCCTTCACTTCCTCTTGTGCTGTTTGCCAGACTTACCACTAGGATTGTGACGGCTGCGGTCACCGCGATTAGCGCCGTGCACCTGGGGGTGCTGGCCGCTGCCGGTGCCTTTACCAGTGACTCCAGCGGCGGCCGCCTCCACGCCGTCTAACGATTCCTCCGCACCGCGGGGGAGCTTGGAGCCACTCAGCTCCTTTCGCAACACAGACATGAAGTTCGCTTTGAAGTAGTTCACTGCCTTCGCGGTTGCGAGCACCGCGGTGTGGCGTTGGCGCTGGCTGCTGACCACACGCATAAAGCATTTCGTCGGCACCACGTCCACCGCCGCAGCCGAGCCCGCGTCGTTGGCCGTCGTGACGGGCTCTGCGAGAGGGAAGTAATAACCTGTCGTGGCCGCCTCCACATCGGCGCGCGTCTTCTCCTCGGCATCGCCGCTCGCTCGCATGCCGTAATTGAGAATAGCTAACTCACGGGGAATCGCTGACTCCCACGTACTGCGGCTCACAACGCCGGCGTACGGCGGTAGGGCTACGGCGTCGAGCGGAGCGGCCGCGGCGGTGGCCTGCCTGACCACACTCTGCAGGTGCGAGCCTACCGCTCTGGGGCGGAGCATCCGCGCGGCGATGGTGTACTGCTCGCGTAGGTACAGCTCGCCTTCCGCCGTCGGCACCAGAGCCCCCGTTGTCGCATCCTTCACCGCTAAGCCCGCCTCCTGTGCGTTCGCCCACGCGCTCTGCACGTACGCCTCTGCCATCTCGAGTGCCGCTAAACGCTTCTTCTCCGATCGCTGCGCGCGCACCTGTGCCCGGCTCTGCACGCTCGTGGCGTCGGAAGAAGGCGGCAGCGTGCTGGCGGAGAAGCCGCCTTTCAAGACGATCCAGATCGAGCCACCACGCTTGCTGCGACGCTGAGAACCTCGACGCGCGCTGCTTTTGTGACTCTCCTTTTTCTTGTCCTTAGCTTTTCCGGACACCTTTACACTGGCCGGCTGTGTCGCGGAGGTCATCTGCGCGCCACCTCCGGACTCCTTGCTGTTCGCCTTCGCGACGTGGAAGAGACGCGCGAGCTCCGTCAAGACACGCTTCTCATCTTCGACGCGACGCTGACCGCTAGAGCCACTCATTATGGAGTTCCGTTGGCCCGTGCACGTACACACGAACAAGAGGGAGCTGCCTTTCCGTGTGTCAAACACCCTGGTAAGGCTTGCTCGTATCGCTTTGGAGTATCTCTTTTTTGTTTTTTTTTGTTTGTTTGTCTCTCTCTCTCTCTTTGTGTCAGAACAGATATGAGGACGCACCCCAAAATGAAATCCCGAAAATCAGTTGATCGAGAGAGTGCCCACCGTACACATGATATCGGAAGGCGCGCGTTGGGGGAGATGGAGGTGAGGGAAGTACAGGATGGCATGAGAGGAGAAAACAAAACGATATCGCAGCATTTCGGAAATCAAAGAAGCACAGGATGCGGATGACATTCAAACAAGCGTGACGGACATCCATCTTTCTTTTTGGTGACTCCGCTACGCGACGTTTTACTTTTTTTTTTTGGCGACCATTTTGAACAGAAAGACGACCTCGCGGGGCAGCGATCTGTATGTGTGACAACTGAAGTGAGGGGCGCGTCAAGTGCGTGACGTGGCACACGCGCGTGTATCAAATAGGACTTTATTTTATTTTGTGTGTGTGTGTGTGTCTGCTCATCTCTCTTGTGGTTCTTCTGAATTACGCACGGTTGCCAGATGAGCAGGACACGCTACATACCCTCGTACTGATGCAGCTTTTTTTACGCCCTCGTTCGTGTGCTGGACGCGAGTCGACACACACACACACACGTACACAACGTGTCTTCACGGTTGACTGTGAAGCGGCACACATACAGAGAGAGAAAAGAACAAAAAGAAAGCAACAGCAGCGAGAAAAACGAGAAAAAAAAAGACGAGATACAACAGAGATGACGATAATAATAAAAAAGTCACCCGAAACGAGAAGAGTACGAGAGAGAAGTGGGAAAACGCACAGCGCAGTGTCACCCAGGTCAACCCCCAAGCAGGTCCAGGTGCATCACAGCCTGAGCGCTTGTCCACGAGACGAACCAAAATTTTTATCGGCGTAGACCGGAGTGAGGAGGAGAGAGAGGAGAGGATCGATTTTCGCAGGTGACTTCCGTTTTCTCATTTCCCTCTGCAATCCCTTCATTTTTGCTCATCATCTTCTTTGATGATTTTTTGCCGTGTCCGGTGAGGCGCTTGGTGAGAGGGGAAGGGGTGGTGCAGCGCATTGATTTCTTTTGTGTTGGTCGTTTCCTTCGTCCATACTTGAGACGTGGCAGGTCAAATCCCGCCTCCAACGCGAGGCGGATGTGGGTGTGGAGGGCGGGAATCAAAAAGAGTAACAAAACACAAGTTTTGAAGCCTTTAGGCTTGAAATAAACAAGAAGTTAGATTAAAGATAAAAGGAGTGTGATTTGTTACTGTAGGATGTTTTTTTTTTTTTTTTTGGATTCAGTTGTTGATCATTTTGTTTGACGTTCTTTTCCTGCGTTGTTTCAATGTCCTTGTACTCCTTTGACCTCCTCTGGAAAATTTACTACGCGAAGCTGCGACAAAAAAAAAATCATAATAAGCGCCACAGACTAAAAAAAAAAAAAAGAGAGAACACAAACTGTTCACAAAAGGCTCACGGCGGTGCATCCAAGTCCAGTGATCAAGCGCGCAGTCACACAAGAGAGAGAGAGCGCGCGAAGGTCAAAGAAGAAGACAGAGCGTGGGAAACGGGTCGGAGAATGACAACAGCGAGAAGAACAACTCAACAAAAAGATAACAAAAAATAGACAGAAAGCGCATCCATCAACCACACGTTGTACAGAAGAAGAAGAAAAGAACACGCGACACAACGCCGCTCTACCGCGCCTCGACGTACGGCACCAGCGAGTGGATGAAGCTGCAATCCTCACCGAGGTGACAAACACCTTTGAACTGAAAATGTGCACAATGGCGGAGTTTTTTCGCTCCCGCCGCGGTCAGCTGCGGCAGCGTGACCTCGCCAACGCCGTCCTGGCTTTGCGCCGCCCCACGCGTCTCTGACGTGCTCGCCACCACCGATCGCACGACGACGCCGTGGTTCGCGGCCAGGACAAGATTCTCCGACCCCTTCGTCCGCAAAAGCATCTCCGACGCCACGCGTCGAGGCGGCTGAGTGCCCTGATTCGGTGCCCATACCTCGACCGCGAATCCTGGCGCGAGTGTCGGGTACGCCTTGGTGTTCACGCCACCAAGCAGGGCCCGTCGCGCGCCATCGCCGTGCGAGAGGGGTACTTGTGACTGCGCGGAGGAGAGCGTGTTCTCGTTGATGTGGATGCGCGTCGCGTTCAACGGGGCAGAGGCGTGGATGTATATGCACCGCGTGCCCTGATCGCACTTGTGGTTCACAAAGCGTCGACACAATTGAAAACGGAAACGCGTCTGTAAGCCGTGGCGTTCGAAGAGCTGCACATACTTGATCGCGCCTTGTGTGATGAAGACATCTTCACTCGGCAGCGCGTAGTGCCGATCCATGCTGGAGTTGTAGACGGAGAAGTACCAGCCAGCGGGACAGTGGGGGGTCTTCGCCTCGAGCGTGCGTGCGATGAGTTCGTCGGAGCTGACCGTCGGCGCGGAGCCGGCGGCTACGCGAGGGTCAACCGCGGCGCGCGTGTGCGCGTTGGACCCCGTTGACGACGCCGCGGGTGCGGACGCGACTGCGCCGGGTGTGCTCCCCTTGCGGCCGCCGCCTCGCTCATGTGAAGACGCCTCTTGCGAGGGGTGCGGTACCGGCGGAGAGCGCGCCATCGACGAGGGTTGTGGAAACGTGGGGATCACTGTGTGCGGCTGGCTCGGCACCGGTACGAACGCTTGATGGTGTGGCGGCATCGATGGCGCCAGTGGGGGAGGCCCGCCTGCTAGTGCGACGGGGGGCGTGAGACCGTCGAGAGGCGGTGCTGCACGAGGAGGTGGGCCTGCGGGCACCGTTGCGGCGAGCGACGACACACCACCGTTGTGTGTGGGGTAATGACCCCCCACGCTCACGTGACCCCCACGTTCCGCGGGCGGCAGCAGAGAACCAGGCGTGACATGCTGGGCAGCACCGGTCACACCGCTCACAACGGCGACTGCGGGGTCACACACAGCTGGGCCGAAAGGGACGGACGGGTAGACCGCTGCCGCCCGCCTCGCCTCGCCAACGCCTCGGTCTGGCATGGGATAGCCTGTTTGGCCCCAGGCATAGCGCGCCGTCGTGTGCGTTGGCTGTGCGTCTACGTGGATAGCGCCGCCGCTGTTGCGGTGACTGCCTTTGTCATGCGAGCGCGCGCCGTGGTCCATAGGGTAACCGGCGGGCGAGAAACCGAACGAAGTCGCCACAACGCTGTGCGGACTTGGGAGAGCCATCTTAGCTCCGTGCGCGCTCAACGGGGCCGATTGAGGGATCAACGGTGTCGGCTCCGGGCGAGCTCGTGGTGGTTGGTGTGATGGGTGCGGACGCGGCTGTTGATACGGTGACGGTGCCGATTGGGGTGCGCTCTTCTCTTCGATGGTGTCGTGACAGGAGGCTGCGTGGTCTGCACGCGGGTACATACCGTGCGGCGCGGCAGTGGCCATGGGGCTAGATGGGGGTGCGGTGGACTGACGTGGGAGCTGACGCGCGTCACTAGTGGGGTCGGATGACGGTCGCGTCGACGTCGCGGGCGGGTCGCCAGCGCCTGCTGCCGTCGTGCCGAGCGGCTGTGTGTGAGGAGAGACCAGCAGAGCTGGTGGTCGGCACATCTCCGCCACAGATAGTGCGTTCGCCACGTTCCTTGATGAGCGCTGAGGCGAGGGGCTGCGGTCGCCTCTCTCTTCGTCACTGCTAGCGCCACAATAAAAGAGAAACGTCGGGTTGTAGTTGGGGCCACCGCTCGACACACTCGCGGCGGCCGGATCTTCAAAGTTCATGGAGCTTGAATGGCGATCAAACGTGTAGTCGTCCACGTACACGCTCACCACTGTTTGCGGCGAATTCAATAACACACGTTCCTGGCCACGACCAGACAGCACGCTGCTCAGCATCGTCGTTGAGAGCGAGGTCTGTAGCTGCGAATCGTGTGCCGTTTGTTGTTGTTGTTGTTGTTGGGACAAACCGCACTGAGGAGGATGGTCGGAGAGAGGATGATCGGGCACGCTGGTGCTGTGGTTGTTGATGCTGGCGCTGCCATCTACGCGCAGCGATTGACTCCGCGCGTCGCCACTCAACCCGCTCCACGCGCGATCACGCCGAGGACCGGCACCGGCCACCGCCGCCGCCGTCAAAGCCCCGCTTGAGGTTGGCGTCGATGCGGTTGACCGTGTATGATCGGCGACCCAGTATGGAAGCGCGTGTGGATATGAAGTCGGCGACGGCGCCGCGATCGACACGGACGGCGCAGAGAGCGGCGTCTGACTGCTCGAGCCGACAAGGCCACCGCTGCGGGCACGTGCCGAGACGCATCCGCTGCGACGTTTACCAATGAAGCCTCGCAGTGACCCGCCGGCCATAGCTGAGTTGGACAATGTGGTAGGCGAAGGTGTGGTTCTGTGCGTGTGCGCGTTTGCGGAGCTGTTGGTCGTCGTCGTCGTCGTCACCGCGGCCCCTGTCGATGAAGCGGTGGCAGTGCTCAAGGACAACGGCGCCGGTGGGTCCGCAGCCGAGAGCGAGGCGCGACGGGGAAGCGGCGGCGGATGGAGATGGGTGTCGTGGACGTTGTGCCCACTCTGTACTGGCACCGCCGCGAGCCGCTGCCTGGAAGCGCCGTCATCGCCGCCCTCTGACGGACTCGAGTGGGGTGGGTGGGTGCCAGCGGGTCCGCTGCAGCGCCGGGTCACCGCATATGACGACGGTGGGGACGTGGGACGGCCAGACTCAACGATAGCATTCTCCTGAACATCGACGGTAGGGAGGTACGAGTACGATGCCGTCACGTGTGGTGGCTGGAGCGGAGGTGAGGCGAGCGAAGGTCCGACGCGAGCACCAGTGGTGGCGGCCGTCGTGAGCGGCGCGCCGGGTCCTGCATGGTCACTCGGGTCGCTCCTTGGGCGGTTCTGTGTGTGGCAGTGCGGGATCTGACGCGCGTACCGCGCGGGTGGCTGCCAAGTGGTCATCGAGGCGGGGCGGCTTTGTCCGCCGACGGCAGCGCCATGCACGGCATGGCCGCTCACCGCGGCGGATGTGTTGGTATCGCGAAACGCCGACGGCGCGGCAGGTACGGGCACGGACGGGTCCGGTAGCGAGTAGTCGAGCTCGGCGTCGCCTGCCGAGTCCAAGAGCAGTTCGCGCAGCAAGTGGCTTGAGCTCGATGAGGCTGCTCGACTCGTCGCGGTGCTACTCGTGCGTGTCGGTGTCCCCCGTCCACGCAGCGATGAAGAAGAGAGCGAGCCCCACCAACGACGAAAGGCCACGCTTGGGCCACTGACCGCACCAGCGCTTCTGGTGCCGTCCTCGTCCTGAGGAAGAGAATTGTCCGGCGTGCTACATGACAGGGGGCCCGTCGCGAGGGGCAGTGGTAAAGTCGGCAGCCTTGCGCGATGCCAGTCGCCAGAGATACCCGTGACATCATCCGCACTACTGTACACGGTGGTGTGATGGCCACCTCGACCTGTGTTTATGTTGTTGTGTACAGGGCCTGCGCGGGGGGTAGTCTCGCGCGCGGCTTGGGGCGAGACCGTGGGGGAGATGCCGGCAGCACGACGACTCGCGGAGTGGCGGACCACCACACGAATAGCACTGGGTTCGTACGCGATCAGTTCACCCTCGCCGCCACTCGTGCCAGGGCGAGCCACAGCCAACGAGGTTGCCGGCGCGTCGCTATAAGGGGCGTTCTGCGAAGTGACCGACGAAGAAGACGCCGCAGGGACGGGAAGACCATTGGCTTCACTTGAGACGGCCATTGCCGTCATTGTATCTGCGCGACTTTTGCTGTTGGTGGCGAGGGCGGGTGTCCGTGGTGGTGCGCTGTCAACCGTCCGAGCCGCCATACCGGACACCGTTACGGCGGCTGGTGCGAGTGTGGCGGGCCAGCTTTGTACGAGCCCCACCGGTGAGGAGCCGCACGAGAGCCCCATCACCGGCTGCACAGAGCCATTCGACGAGCTTAGCGAGAGTCGGGTGTATTCCCCTCGACCGCCACAACTCGAGTGAAGTTGGTTCGCGTGCGGGTTCAGTGCGCGGGGCGTCGGCACGGGATACTGTGCGTACAGTTGTGTGGCCACAGAGGCGTTGGGCGGGACCTGGACGTTCGGCACGGTGCACGCGCTCGCGTGGACGTCCTCATGCGAGCGGCTGTACGGGTTGTGCCGTCGCTGGCGCTGACTGCCTGACAGCACAGGCGCGCTCTGTGCGCTCACCGCCTGTACTGTCTCGGTCGCGCTGCTGCTGCAGCTACCGATAGGAAGATTGGTGCGCGGATGTGGGCTGCAAGCACTCGAGGGCGTGACGATCACCACGCTGACGGCGTTGTGGCCGGGCGGCTGCGGCAAGGACACCGAGCAGTCCAAGGACGTCACCGTGGAAGAGCCTAGCGACGCCGCAACGGCGACTTCCGCGTGGCACATGGCTGGGGCGGCATGGGCGCCTGTTGAAGACGGAGTAGATGTCAGGACGTTCGCACGAGCGTGACCCAGACGCGATTGTCCTTCCGGCCGTTGTGTGGGTGCGTCCTGGGGCATCCCCGCCTGTGCACCTGGCTGTCGCGCATTACCGTCCTTCGCAGGAGTCTCCCACTCCGCGCCGCCCTCGCTTGCTGACCGCGAGACGCTCCCAGCGCCATTTTGTGTGCGGCGGCCGCCACGCCCAGCATTCGCCGTGTGGATGCCTCCGTCTGCGTGGTGTCTGCCATAACGAGGCGAATCACCGACGGCCGCGTGCTCTGCACGCTCGGACGCGCCATGGGAAGGCGCCGAAGGAGAGGACGACTCGTACTGTGCGCTCGTGCGAGCGGCGGGGAACCGCGGGAGCGGCGCGACCGGTGCGCTCGATGTGCATCGCGTGTGATCGTCGCACTGAGCATCTGCGGAAAGGGGGTCACTGCGCGCTCCACCGGAAGTAGCCATGATAAGCAGTAGAGAAGAGAGTCAGAGAGCCAAAGAAAATAAAGGAGACAAAAGGAGATGAGCCTAAACACGACCGAAAGAGAACAAATAACCAAAATTGGTGTCAACGAGTAAAGCAACAGAGAAACACACACACACACACAGAGGAAAAGAAAAAACTTCAATGCCCAATACACGGCTACTTTTTCTGGTAATCCCGTAGAGCTCGCAGAGAGAGAGAGAGAAGAGAAAAGCGGGTGCGATGGGAGATGAGAACAAAAAAAAACGAATACGGCGATGTACGAAAACGAGAGCCTGCGGCCAGTCACGCTCACCCAACGGAACAGTGGAGGTGGTCCAAAAGAAGGTAAGCCACGTCGTGCGGATAGTTCAACGAGTAGATAGCAGTGGCGGCTGCACGGAGAAGGAAAAGCAAGAAAAAAAAAACTGTACTCTGCCCCTCACACACACACACACACTGTGACACAAAGATGAGTCGGTTGTGACGAAAAGAAAAAGACCGAAAGCGTGTGTGTGTGTGTGGTGTGTGGTGTGTGTGTGGTGTGTGGTGTGTGTGACCTCACTGACTCTCCTTACGGCTTCGCCAGAGGATGATCTGCACACGAAATCAGAGATTTAAAAACAAAACAAAAAAAAAACAAAAAAAAACGAAAGAAAGGGCAATTAGAGCAGACACGACGACAGAACCAACTCTTCAGAGTGTTTGCAAAATTGAATTTTTTTTCCTTCTTTTTTTTTCTTGTATTTTTGCTGTGCAGATGTGCGGATACGTGTGCGGCTTCACGAAACAAAACCAATAATAATAATAAAGAGGCGAATATAAAACTGGCGAGGAGCCAGTTGAAACGGCAAAAGAAAAGTGATCAGAATGTCCGATGACGCACGGCCACTGGCCTGTTTGTCGTCAAGGTCGTATTCTCACGGCAGTGTTGCGGTTATTATTATTCTTTTGCTGTTGTTGTCGATACTATTTTTTTTGTTTTTTTTTTTTTGGAGGTGTAAATTTTTCTTGTGGTGCTTGGTGTCCTCCACTTTTCCACTGAAGAAATCGATCACAGATCGTCTGTCTCGAGGCGGTGTCTTTGTCTTTTCGTCGTGTGATCGATGCTGGTACAGCAGCTGGGGATGGGAAGCGTGAGAGAAAAAAAAAAGAGAAAAGATGTCACTGCTCGACAACGTGTGGGGCCTTATCTCCTTGTAGGTTGTGTTCCGCTTCCGTCAAGGTAGACCAACAGATGTCGCACAAGTAAAGAATGAGACGAGAGAAAAGCGAAGAAAATGTGCTGAAGCCGCCCTACAGGAGTTGTGCGTGTGTACGCGTGGCCAAAGACGCGGAACGACACACTAGACACTCACACACACACACACACAATCGATAAAAGAGAGAGCGAGGACGATCGTCTCGACGCGTTTCTCCCGCCTTTGAGCCTGCGCGCGATAGACGGAGGACGGAGAGGCGGCCTTCGCGTGCGTTCCCGTCCCGCGTCCAAGGTCAACCAACGCAGAACTAAGACGAGCAACCGGAATGGTCAAGGACTTCGGTCAGGAGGACAGCTGATGCGCGCCGGGGGAAAAAAAAAAGACAACAAGAGATACCAACAAAGATCAGATGTAGGGTCTTTCTAAAAATGGAGATCAATTGAGTATTGAACACACACACAAAAAAAAAAAAAAAAGACGGAGTTCGGCGACAGCTTAAACGAAAAAAAAAAGTAAAACAGATCGAAGCGATTGTTGATACGTGAGTGTTCTCCAGTCACGTGCACTTGACAAAGGTCAAACAAAAATGAAAAACAACGAAATGACAATATAGTGCAAAGACCAGTCAAAGTCTTTCTTTTTTTTTTTTTTCTCTCTCTCCGACGACGTTGACATGGGTCATTTTGTTATTTTCAATCGCAGCGTGGCGGGAAAGGGTAAGAAGATGGAACGGGAGGAGAGTGATGGCAGTGCGCGTGACAGAGAGTAGACGCGGAAAAGAGACGAAGTACCCGGGGCGTGGTCACGATTCGGGAGAAAGGCAAGGGCACGATAAGAAAGGGCCACACACACACCCACACAGAGAGCCAAGGCGTGCGATGTTTGCACCCGCGGCCGCGCGGACTGTTGGCATTCAACGCTTGAGAAGCGCGCGCGTGACAACACT
The DNA here is from genome assembly GCA_030849045.1 of Wallacemonas rigidus. Lineage (NCBI taxonomy): Eukaryota > Euglenozoa > Kinetoplastea > Trypanosomatida > Trypanosomatidae > Wallacemonas > Wallacemonas rigidus. The sequence continues at coordinate 51,516 of JASAOL010000529.1, forward strand.
TAAAAGCGTCTTGTGTGCGCGGCGTCAGGCTGCGTGGTTAGCTGTACGTGCATTGAGTCGCACGGCGTGGCTCGAATACCAAGGAGAGGTAGTGGTGGAGGAAGTCCATCTGAAAGAGTGAGGATCGGCTTATTTAGTCGGAAGAGAAGCGCATTTGACGTGAGCTCCTTCTGGTCGTTCAACGTGTCGTATGGCACACGTTTCATTACACTCAATTCATCTTTATGGGAGCACATCAACAAGCGTCACCGGGGTGAGTATCTTTTCTTTTCCCCCGCTGATCCCTAACGTCTGCCCACATGATGGCGCGAACAAGAAACAAACAGAGAACGAGAGAGAGAAGACGAATGGCGGTCGTACGTACCAGATCACATTTCACGCTGATAGACACATACGCATACCCGAGGAGATCGAAAAAAGGAGACAGAGGCTCCCTTTGCGATGCAACGCGGAGAAGGAGCAGAGAACACGAGAATATGATAATACGTGTGTGTGTGTGTGTGTACGTGTCCACCACCGCGTGTGACTTCTCCCTTTCTCTCTTCACTTTGACGAATACTTGTCCTCTCTCTCCCTCCCTCTCGCACACAACACACACACACAGCACAGCACAGCACAGCACATCCGCTAGCGACACGTATGCGCCAGTCTTTGGGACTAACGTAACGGCGTACGCGCGTACTGCACCTGTGCGCGAATGAGCATGTCACGGAACTTGAGTTTCAGCGCCGAGTTCAATTTTGGTTGGTCACGTAGTGTCGTACAGAACGCCATGGCCTCATCGTTGCCTACGAGTGGTGCGAGGACGCTGTAGATGGACTGCATCGCCGCCTCGCCGAGTCGTGCGATGAGCGCCTTACACAACTGCCCCGTCTCGCCAATTGCGACGGAGAGGTTCTTGGCGTCGCGGAGGTTGAAGGAGGGCTCGACGAGTACGCGAAGAACAGACGGGACCACCTTGTCAAGCAGAAAGCGCGTCAGGTACGCCTCGCTCTGGGTGATCTGCCTCTGAGTCGCAGCGGGATCGGGCGTCGAACGGACCAGCTCAGAGAGGGCGATGAGCGTAGCCGACGGACTCCCGCCACCATCGACGGGCTGCGAGTGGGCAGCCCCGTCCGGCAGGTGGCGGCTCGTCAGTTCTTCCACAAGCGCGTCCGAGACGCCGATGAGCTCTTGTGTCAGCTTGGTGAGCGTCTGCAGCGCGGCGCGCGGCAGCTCGAGCTCTGTCGGCAGCGCCGTGGCCGACACAAGCGCCTCTACAATGGCACCCAGGCACGTATGCGGCAGCAAAAGCAGCCCCGGCGCACTACCCCACGTCGCGATATTAAAAATGTAGGTGAAGAGCTGTCGGTAGACGTCGACCTTCTCGCGCGCCGTCTCGCTCAGCACGCCCATGTGCACCATCGAGCCCTCCTCATCAATGGAGCCGAGCTGCGCGGTCTTTTCCCACACAAGTGGCGTGAGACGGGCCACTCCCGCGAGGCACCGCGCGCCCGCTTTATTGACGGATTGAAACATCAAGCGCAGCAAACGACTGAGCTCAGACACGGCGAACATCCAGCTCAGCGACTGCTCGACGAAGACCTCGTAGTACGGCTCCAGGAGGTCGTAGGGGATGGTGTTGACCATTTGCTGGAAGAACTGGCTGCCGGCGTCGCGGACGACCGCACAGCTCTGCCAGTCGTTCATCACGCGCAGGACCTGCGCCGTCACCACACAAAATCTCTGTGCGACAAGCGTGTTCGCCGCGGCCGTTGCCGCAGCACTGGTCGACGCGCCGTGAAACGAGGCCTGCAGGCCACCACCGGCGTTGGTGGTCGAGGTCGGCGACGCGGACAAGGAAGAGGCGGCGGCCGCGCTGCTATTTAACCCTTTCGCGACCGCGCTCAGACAAGAAATCGACTCAGCGACGGACATCTCCGGTGTCGCTTGCGGGCAGAGAGGCTGTCCTCGACACACCGCGCAGTCTGTGTGTCCTTGGTGCGCGCTACACCCAAGTCGCCGCACCGACGCATCAATGACCGGTTGCACAAGATCATCCATCACAGATTGGATGTACCGCTGCTGCTCGGCGATGTCTTCGGGAAGATCGCGATTTGTCTCGCCGATCATGGCGTCAGCAGCGCGCCGCGTCGATACGGAGGCGCCCGTCACCGCGCGTGTGCCGCTGCTACCGCTGATGCCCGCGTTCGGTGGGGTGAGAGCGATGCTCAGCAGCGTGCCGATTGCTTCGAACAACTGCTGCCGGTCGTCAGACAAAAGGTAGCGGGTGGTCGAGAGAATACTCTGCAGCGCGGTCACCACATCGGCCGCGTACGGGTACAAGCAGGATCGCAGCACCTGAAGCAGATGGCTGAATAAGTAGTCGACGCGCGCGCGCACCCGATCGTTACGATTCATGACACCGCCAGGGAGCAGCAAAAGGCGATGAAGTAGGACAGGTAGCAGCTCGCTGTGGTATTGGAAGAAGACGACGTAGCGATCGATAAGTTCGAAGAAGGTGAGATGCACACAGCTGTTCGTCTGTTCCGTGCCCACAAGCGGCTCACAGGACACCAGCTGCTCAATCATCTGCGTGAAGGCGTCCTTCTCATCCCGCAGGACCTCCATCTTGACAGATTCACCGACCTCGTACACAAAACGAAGCACCGCCTCGACCACAGAGGGATCGCGGAAGTTCTGCGGGTCCTCAAGGCTCATCCCAATCTGATGAAGAAGACGCGCGCCACTGCCCGAGTCGAAAGCGCCGTCCGGTGACCCGTTACCGCGCCCGTTTCCATCGTAACCGTCCGTCTCACTGAAGTTAAGCAAGCTCGCGCTGGTGCTCAAGTTCGCATTCGCGTTTTCGTTGTTGTTGTTGTGGCTCGCCAGACTCGAGGGGTACGGCGCGGGGCTGTTGTTTGTTTGACTGCCGAGCTGGGCAGGCACGTCCTTCGCCGCGGCGCTGGCCGTGAAACCGGCGGCGGCGAGACGACTGCCGCTGCTACGGCTCACCGCGTTGATGGGCTGCACGGCGTTCTGTGCCGAGGCCGGCTGGCTCCACACGAGGACGAGGCGCTGCTGTAAGTTGTACGCGTACTCGAATACCAGCGAAGGTGAGCGGCGGTGCAGCAGTCGCAGAAGCGTGTAAAGGGTGCGGCGCTGATCAATGACCACGTCATCCCAGATACGTGTCTCGTTTTCCGCGAGATCGCGGATTTTTGACATACTGAACGTTACCAGCAGCAGCTGCATCGTCTCCGACTCGCTCATGAAGACAGACTTGCTGTAGAGTTGGAAAAACGTGAGCAGCGTGTCGCAGGAGTCGGCAGGGGCCACGCGCAGAAGCTGCAGCACCTGATTGACGCAGCCATGTAAAGACGTCGCGAGCTGATCGACGAGGGCTTGTGAGAGCTGATAGGGACGGTCCTGCACGATGCCACCGCCCGCAGCGTTCTCCTGCATGGTGATCACGTCCTGGTTGCCGTTGAGACCCGTGCCGGGGGTGAGGTGTGCGTGGAGCTGCTGACCACAGGTTTCGAGTAGCGAAAGGAACTGCTCGCTGACGGAGACCGACAGGCGCGCGACGACGTCGAAGAAGGCGACGTCCTCATCGCTGACCGGCGGCACCGTGAGGAGCGACAGCAAGCGAGGAAGAGCCTCCACCACATTGAGCGCGGCAAGAGAGGCGAGCTTCATACCCGTGAGCTGCTTTTTTGTGATGAGCGAGAGCAAGCACTCACACGCGGCGACGCGCACCGGTGGCATTGTCAACAAAAAGTGAAGCAAGTTCATCCACTCCGCCGTGATGACCAGTGTGACGTCAATCCACTCAACATACAACTGAATGACGGACAAACACAAATTGGCCGTTTCGGCGGCGCGGCAGCGAGACTCGCTGAGAATATCGAACCACGTCTGTACCACGCGCGGAATGACGCCTTCGCGCATCGCGTCTTTGATCTGCATATCCAAGGCGCGCTGTTCGCGTGGTCGATCAGGTTGGTCTCGCACGTTGACGACCTGCTCATCAATGTACTCAAAGACGCGGAGGAAGTACGTCATCGCGGAATCCTGAACGGAGGCCGGTGCCGCTCGACCCCGCTCCAGCAGGTCGAAAAGATCGGTGAAGACGTTATTCCATCGATTGGGAAAAAAGTGACGAAGACCTGTCACCATGAGTTGTGCGTGCTTGTTCAGCACGTAGTCCGCGGGCGTGCTGGACGGCGACGCGAACAGGTACCGATGAATACAGGAAAAGAGACTGCGATACAGCTCATCGGCCTGCTGGTCATTGACAGTGAGGGCGATCGAAGCGATGTGGTGCCGAATGGTGCTGAAAGCCCAAAAGTAACGGAGGTCGTTGACGGGCTCGTTTGTGATGATATAGAAGCTTAGGTTCAGTCCTTCTGTCGAGTCGCGCAGCGTCATGAGGTACTGCTCGGCCAGGAGGCGGTCGCTATGGCAAACAGACACGCTGGAGCTGTGCGTCAACTGCAGCGCCTCTGTGAACTGTTCGGTCGACGCCATAGTCGCACAGTGACGGTCGCGGAGAGGGTGAGAGAGTCACACACAGACACAGACACAGCACTCGCGCGCACGCACACGGAGCAAAGCCCTTTCTGTTGTGTTGTCCCCGAGCGGAACGACGCGTGTGTTCAGCAACTCTTGCTCGATAAGCCTCCACGCGAGAGTTTACGCAACAAGAAGGGTCGAACAATTGATTTAAAAGAAAAAAATAAAAGAAAAACAAGACGCTGCGATTAAATGGCGGTTCCCTTGTTGGTGTTGTCAGCTGTGGCGGATGCTGTGATTGTCTATTCTTTTTTTTTTTTTTAATTGTTGCCGACCTTGTCGTTCAAGAGCGGCTGACCACTACTTCGCCGACGCAACGATCGGTGCCAGAAGAGAGAAGGAAAAGAGGAGAAGCGTATTTTTTTTTAAAGCGAAAAAAAAAACGCACAGCAGATTGCGAAGACACAGTTGTTAGATGACGTCGACAAGAAGGAATAATGCGTTCAATGGGTTGTCTGGACGTCACCTGCATCAATGAGGAATTAAGGCGACTAGGTGTGGAGGACAAGGAGATAAGAAAAGAGAAAAGAAGGGATGAGAGGCCTCCGCGTGCTCAACTTGATGCGTTGAGACTCCTCGGCTCCTACTCGATCGCGAAATTTCCTTTTCCTTTTCCAACTGCAGCTGTTCTGCAAAGATATACGTTTGGTGCGTGTTCAAAAAATCAAAAATGAAAAAAAAAAAGAGCGAAAGCGGACGAAGGTACGAGACAAGGAGAGAAGACATGAAATGTGGTGGAAGGGGAAGTCGGCAAGGGCGATGAGCGAGCGCGTCGTGTCCACGCGAAGACGCTGAGCGGAGAGTGCGCTGAGCGAGGGAAAAAAAAAAAGGAGGGACGCGTGCGCGTGCGTCTCTCTCTCTCTCATGGTGGGTGGCGTGCGTTCCTTTTCAGAAGTACGAGCGATCTCGCGTGAGCTGTGAGAAGATAAGATGGTGCGTGCATCGCGTGCAGCTCGTTCACATCCCGGAGACGATCGTCTCTTTTTTTTTTTTCTGTTCGTTTGGTTGTTCGCTTGATTTTTAGTGCTGAGAACGAGCGAGTGGCGCGTACATACACGTGCGTAGTGGGAAACAGATGAACAGGTGTCGATGGATGTAAAAATCCGTGCCGCACAAACGTTTGTTTAGGCACAGCACCTAGTCGCGGTGCTGTTCTCTCTCTCTCTCTCTCGCTCTGTCTGTCGGTCTCTGTAGCAGTTTGTCCACAACAAACGAGAACAAAAAAACCAATGCATGAGAGCTGAAATAAATAAAAAAGCAGGACGTAGACTGGTAACAAGTGAAAAGGGGAAAAGGAAAAGGGAAAAAGACTTAGAGCCACGGTGACCAGCCTTCGAACATCGCCGACAAGTTGGCAGTGCTTTGAGCGGCTTGGATGAGCTTCTGCACGTGCGCGGGCACACGCAGCTGCTCGCCACCGTCGTAGCCCTTTAGCTTCGCTTCCACGCGTGCGAGCGTGCGCTGGGCGTCGCCCGAGTTGGTCGTTGTCGTTCGCATCGCTTTTCGCTGACCGTGAACGAACGCGGCCGCCGACGATGACGACGGCGCGCCCGCTGCATGTGCGCTGTTACGTGTGGTGGTCGCCGTCACGGTCGACTTCTCGGCGGGTGCCGGATCGCCGTGGTCGAGCGGACGTGCCACGACTGCCCACTTCGCGATCGGATCGTACAGAAACGCCTCGAGGACGGCGAGGAGAAGTCCGCGGCGTACGCGTAAGATGTGCATCGCCTCCTCGCAACGCTCGCGAAAGCCGCCGTCAACGCCGCGCACACCGAAACCGTCGACGATGTTACGTGTCAACCGGAACGGAACGAGCTCCGGCACGGGTAAGAGGCGGCTCTGATCGAAGGCGATGCCCAGGTCGATGTGGACGAGCTCGCCTGTCTCCTTGTGCAGTAGCAGATTACTTCCGTGACGATCACCGAGGCCCACCGCGAAGCCTGTGAGACTCGATGCGGCCACGCTGCGCACGTACGTTTGTTGGGCCTCAAGCCAGTCGTGTACGCTGAGGAAATTCTCCATGAAGTAGTAGTGCATCACAGGCGAATAGTTGGCGTACAGCTCGATCAGCGCTTGATGTCGCGCCGCCGCGTCACGACGACCGGCACTCTCGAGGTGCCGACGGCAATCCCAGTTGGTGATTTCGTGCGGGAAGTAGCGCTCGTGCGCACCGGGCGTGCAGTGCTGGGAGCCAAATCGACCAGCGATGTACTCGCCGAGTGGCATGGTCTGATCGACCCACTCAATCACACCAGTGGAGGGGCTCAGAGGGACGACGTTGTACGTCCGTACGGAGAGAGGCGGCCTTGAGAGCATCGCACGAGCCCCACGAGCCCGCGTCGTTGTCGCGCGCCAGCTGCAGTGGCTGTGGGTCTCGTCGTGATCGACGCCCGCGCCAACGGCGATGACGTGGTCAGAGACCGCCCCCTCCGCCGCCTCACCACCGCGACCAGACGTGCCGCATCCGCGGAGAAACAGTGCGTTGGCGAGGTGAAATGTTTGTTCAATGAGCGCGTCTTGACGCGTGTCGTCGTTCGACTTGAGCAGCTGTCGCACGCGCTGACCGTCGCTGAGCACACAAACAAGTACTTTGGGAACATTGTTGCCGCCTGGCGTGGTGAAGCGGTCGTGGAAACGGTGAATGCGCGGGAGCGTCGCACACAGTGCGGTGTCTGTCATGATCGCGTTGGTGTGCGTCGGCAGTGTCATGGTGGGAGGCGGGAGGCTCAAGTGGTGAACCTTCTCGATAATCTGGAAGTCGGGGGCGATGCGGTGAGCGCGGGACGTCGAGGCGGTGACCTTGTGCGCGGCCAGCTCATTGTACGCGGCACTCAAATCACGCGCGTCTTGAATGTACCGTGCCGTGCGCTGTGCGGCCTCATCCTGCGCGCCATGCGATGCCGCCACGCGTCTCGTCGCGTTAGTAGCTGTTGATGTCGTCGCTGGGGCAGTAGCAGCGGTGGCGGTATTGGTAACATGGCCCGACTGAACACGAGCGAGCACGCGCTTCGCGGCCTCCACCTTATCCCGGTCGGACTGATGCAGGCCACCACTCGTTTGTCCGAACTCGTCACCGTGCGCGAGTGCCAGGAGTGGCCAGACCGTGTAGAGGGGGTGCGCGACGGTGATGCGCTCAACAAGTTGGTACAGACGCACCGTGTTACGGCGGCCAATGGCGACCGCGGCGACACTGTCGTGCGGATGGTTGCGATCTGTTGCGGTCGTCGCGGGTGCGGAGGCGTGGCTGTCTGCGCGTCCGCCGGCGCGATCGCCGCTGCCCAGGCGCGCCGTCAACTGCGAGAAGAGAGGGATAAAACGAAATGTGGGTATCTGCGTGAGGGCCTTGAGCAGCACTTCCGTCGTCACGTGCGACGAGCTTCTCGCCTTCTCCGTCGTCTTGCGACTACCCGCCGTATCGGGCCGCCGCGAAGAGGCGTCGCCTTTCTTTTCGGCACCGCCTTGACTACGCGCGGAGTCTGCGCGGCTACCCCTGTCGTCGCCATCGTCTTCGTCATCATCCTCTTCGAGAAGCAGCGTAGACCCACTGGAGCGCTCCTCGGATTGGAACCAAAGCTCCGCGAGACCAAAGACGGCGTGCACGTCGCGGTCGCCGCACTCGTAAGTGACTTGGAGGTAGCGCGCGTAGGAGTTGAGCGCACTGCGCCGGTACAAGTGGTAGTTGCGGACCTCTGTCAGCACCTCACGTTCTTCCTGTTCGACATCACCTTGTAGGTTTTTGATGCGCAGCACCAGGACACGCTTCTCGGCGTCGCTGAGCTGGCCAGACGCCTGCAGGCGCTCGTACTGCGCGACGAGCGCGCGGTGCTGTAGGCGCGAGTCCTCAAGGGTCGCCTGCATCTTTTTGAACTCGTACGTACGCACGCGCGTCGCAATATCACGGGCGAGGAGATGACACAGCCGCGCGAGGAGGAAGCTACACCCACCGGTGGTGTCGTGCACCGCGCATCGCGTGAAGTACGCATCGCGCACGAGCTGCGAAAGCGGCGCGACCGCATCCGCGTGCAGCCAGGTCATGAGACGATGCACAACGCGTGGATCCGTGGCGGCACTCGCAGGAAGTTGGAAGAGACTCTCGCCCATCGAGGGAACCCGCAGCGAGGTTGTGGCATGCGCATGTGCGGTGCGTCCCCCAGTCAGCTCAAGCAGCGTGGCGAGAACGGCCTGTGTGCTTCCGTCGGACACGGGTGAGGCTGAACGCGAAGATGGTGTTGGGAGTGAGAAGGGGCGCGCTGAGCCGTCGTGAGCGATGTTCTGCAAAAGAGCGATCGCTTCACGGCGCGCGCCCGTTCGGTAGAGCGCCTCAGCGTGTGTCAGCGACAACGCAGTTCGCTCGGCGTCTGTCACGCTCAGTGCCACCGCGTAGTGCGTGACCCCCTTGTACGCGAGCGTCAGCGCCTCGCTCTCAATGGTGTGTGCACGTGTAGTCGTCGCATTGGGCGTGTCGCCGACGCCGACGCCGCCGCCTTCGGCAACCAGCCGCTGAGCCCACTGTTGAGCGTGCCTTTGCGACAGCCGTAAAGACACGTCCACGTCTCGCAGCCACCGAAGAGCCAGCTGCGGTGTCGTTGTCTGTGTGAGCACGCGCTCACTGCACTCCTGCGCGTAGCGACGCCACCAGTGAGGCTGGCCGGAGAGCTGACAGAGCGCCAGACGCACGCCATCCAGGAGTGCCGCCTCGAGTGGTAAAAGCGCACGCGACGGCGCGCGTGCAGGCCACACGGAGCTGGTTCCCAGCACGTCCGACGAGTTCTCTCCGCTCTCGTGTCGCGCGAGCACCGGCAGCAGCCAGCGGGGCGGGGCGGGTGCACCGACGCAGACCGAGCGGCTTCCGCGGGCGCCGCCACCGCTAGACGAGGAGCCACACGTGAGGCGACTGTGTTGACGACTGAAAACATCAATGTCTTTGAGCGCCTCGGCCGCCACCATCGAGGCGAGCCATGTGGTGGGCTGGAGCTGCGCGTTCAAAGTCGCGAAGCCTGTGCGCACAGAAGAGAGCACGGACGTCGCACAACGCACGCCTTGACCGCTCAACGCTTCTGATGACGCGCTGAAGCCGCACTGACGAGCGGTGGCGAGTAACGCGTCGAGGACCGCCTCTTGGTAGGAGCGCGGCACGGCGTCGCTGGCCACGCCGCCAGAAGCGCCGCCCAGGTCCGCACCGCCGCTGCGTTGGTTGTAAGCGGTGCTTTGCTGGTCGATGGAAGACAGACCCAAATGCTGCAGGACGAGAGCCGGTACGGGTTCACGCGCGGAGCCCGCACGCGGCTCTGTCACATCAGCGTCGTCGTCGACGTCGTCCCGGCACGCGGTGCGGAGCAGCCCGAGCGTTGTCTGAAGCAAGGAGATGTCGACAGAGCGTGAAGAGCGCGTCAGCTGGTCGGGCTGCCGACCGTGTGTGTGGCGTGTTTTCCCGCCCACCGCGGGCACCGTCAGAGAAGAATCCGCGCCGACCCTTCGCGTGTCGTTCCTATTCGCATCGGGAGGTGTCAGCGCGTGGGGCGGCGGTGACAGCGCGAAGCTGAGGAGCGTGCTGGTCGTCGCACACGACGCGTACCACGTTCCGCATCGCCACGCCGCCTCCGCCAAGTGCGCTCGCATGCCGGCGCAGGCTTGTGCGAGCTCAGGCTGCCGACCGAATGCGGCGATCGCAGCTCCAGCACTTGACGAAGACAAACGACCACGTCTGTCGAGGTGCGCCATCGCGCCACAGAGAGACTCCACGGCCATGTGATACAAGCCCGCGCGAAGTAGTGCACTCGACTTCGCGGTGAGCATCGACACCTGCAGCGCGGCCTGTCTATCTCCTGAAGAATTTTCACCGAGGCCAACGGTGGCGAGTGCCGCTGCGTGTGTACCGTGCCCTGACATCCCGTCCACATCACTGCGGAGGAGACGCACATGGTGGCTCGCCGTTTCCAGCGCGATGAGCTCGCCCGTGCAGCCTGATACGCCACCGCCTGTGTCGGTACTGCCGTCCACCACGCCCGCCTCGGCACCCACGTGTAGGTCGGGCAGCCAATCCGCAGCAGTCGACCCGAAGCGCTGGCGCGCAGAGACGACCGCATACGCGTCGCGCACGCACTGCTGCTGACGCGCGTACACACCCGCGTCGCCACCCCTGTCGCCTGTTCCGGCCCCTGGTAGGGTCCAGAAGCGCGTGACACTGAACGCATCGCGATCCTCGTAAGGGTCATCGTGAGCGTCGTAAGGATTCACGCCTGCGAGACTGGCTTCCGCATCCCATAATTGATGTGTGGCGAGCGCCTGTCGACCCTCCAGACACGTCGGAAGCCATCCGTGTGCGTTGACAAAGACGGGCATCAACAGTCGGCGCCAACAGAAGAAACGTGTTTGTAGCGCGGCCTCCCGCGCATCTAACCGCGCGCGACGGCTCTTACTACTCGTCTGCATCGCCGAGGACGAGGCGGCGCTGCTGGACGTCGCACCACGCCCCGCTCGTGAGGGGAACAAGGCCGAGGCTGTACCCTGTGACGCGCTTGAGGCGTCGCGCAGCCAGAGCATATCGCCGCGGCGGCCGTCGACGCCGGACAGGATCGCCAGCGTGACGGGTAAACCCCCGTTCACCTCGACATCGCCGTCGCCGGTGGCGAGACCTACCTCGGTCGTACCACCGTCAGGCGCGCTGACGGCGTGCATCGCAGTGGACAGCGCGCTGAGGACGAGACGGCCATCGGCGCCTGTCTGCAGATGCGATGGCGTTGGCTGCGCCGGATCACGCCCACGTCCGGACGGGCCTGCCGCATCAATGGTCAGCACGCTTTCGCCACTGAGCTCGGCGAAGAGAACAGCAAGGTACGGCTCCTTTACCGCCGTAGCCGCGTGCGCGAGATGTAAGGCGGGGATGTCTGCCAGCCAGTACACCTCACGCATCGTCGACAGCAGCGGCAGCGTGCCGAGAAGTGTGGTGTGTGGTACACCGAGTGTACGATCGCCAGCCGCCTCCACCGCGCCTTTGCTGGGCTTGAAGCCGCGCAGGCCTGTTATTTTGACGGCCGCGGCCAGAGGTCCGTAGCAGCCCTCGTACAGCGTGCGAAGAAGCAGACGCGTGAGCTGCGGATAGCGACGGGATTGCATGATCACGTATGTGTCGAGACGCACACTCCAGTCTCGGCGCAGCGCGCGGGCCGATGTCGACTCCGTCTGCAGCATCAAGTGGAGAAAGACCAGCGGCAGAAGTGTCGCGCTGACCGTGTGCGTGGTCGCGTTCGTGCTGTTCGCCTGCTCGTCATCCAGTCCATCGTGAAGGCGCTCGAGAACGCGTGCGTTGACAATAAGCGGACTCTCCGCTGTCTGTGCGTCAGCCGCTGCGCCGCCAGCGAGGCCGACTAGGCACAACCAGAACGGCGTGCCGTTTGTTCGCAGCTGGCGACGACGTGCGCGCAGTGCCGCCCTTTGCAGTTGTAGATGGTCTGTGCTATCGGCAGCGACGACCATGTCGTGGGCGCGGCCGAGCTCGCTCTCGTCAAGGTGCTGTGCAGTGTGCGACCCTGTCAAGAGGGCGAGTGTGCTCGCCGCCGTTGCCGCGGCGGCTTCGGCGCGGAGAAGAGGCTTGACACGCGCGAGAATGTCCACGTGATCGTCGAGACGGTACGTCTCGATCAGCGCCAACACAAAGAGCGGCAGGAAGGACGCTTCAGAGCGAAACACATCGAGCTCGAGCCACAGAGCCTCATCGAGTACGTGCAGGCGCGGCGGCGACTGTTTACCGCTGACACTGGCGGCATGCGCCGTCGTTGAGGACAGAGACAGCGGTGTACAAGAGACCAGCGTCGCCGCCCGGCGCACACATCGCGTTGTTTTGGCGTTTCGCGAGAGGCTATCCGTATCACCGACGATGGCGTCGAAGACACGCGCCTCAGGGAGCATATTGCGGAGAAGAACCTCGTCGAACGTTGTCGCGCGCCGAAATCGGAAAAACGGCCATCGCGTCAGTGCATCGAGCAGCGGCATCAGCGTCGGCTGGTCCCTCCGCGCGTAGGCGGTCTCGTGGCCGCCCTCGTCTGCCGACGTCTCATCGGCGGCTGCGGTGGCGTAGCGAAAGACGGCGTCCTTAGCGAGGAACACCAAGAGACCATCGACCGTAGTACATCGCCGCGCGACTCGATTTCGCCAGAGCACAGACCGACGCCGTAGCGCACCGGATGTTGCGTTTCTGGCGGTGCCGTCTTCCTCATCCGCGACTAGACCATCGCAAGCGTCGTCCCTCGTGTTACGTGGCGCATCCTCTTCATCATCGCCGCTCACATCCCCTCGACTCACACGTGCAGCCTTGTCCGTCGTGTCGTCATGCGCTGGATCGAAAGACGCCCAGGCGGCAGCGGCGTGCGGTTCCTCGAGCGACAGCACGGCACGCAGCGCGCGGGCTGCGAGAGCGGCCGTGAGCACCCCAACCGACCGCGAGAGGGACTCCAGCGTGTCAAAGAGCTGTGCGTAGTGCAGGCCCATCACTTCATCCAGCGCGGCACCAAGTGGCGACGCGCGTGCGAGATACGCGCGAATGACATCCATCGGACTGCGTGCGGGTCGCGTGTGTGAGTGCGCCGGTGTTGCAGCATCCACCGCGTCTTGTGCTGCGGACGCTGTTCCTGGAAGTGAGCTCGGCACAAGAATCAGATCGCGTGCAGGGTAGCGCACTGCGTCGTGTTCCTCTGTCGCGATGCGGGGGATCAATTCGGACAAGTTTGGCAGCACTGACCAGCCCACGCCCTGCGCGCTCTCTTGTATGAGCTGACGTTCAATGAGCCAACCCTCACCAACTTCGATGAAGCACCACGAGAGGCTTCGCAGCAGGTTGAAGCGCTCGAGCGCGGCGTGTGCGGTGGGACGGGCGGTGGCCATCCACATCGCGGAAGACGAGGAGGAGGAGGCCGTCGACAGCGTCGGCACCGTGCGAGCCGTGAAGGCCGCACCGAGCGCAAGGTCGTCCTGCGCTGCCGAGGCGGTACTCGTGTCACCACCGCCCAGACCGCTCGCACCGGCCCATGACACCGGCGTGGCAGCGGATACCACAGTCCGCGAAGGGGCTGCCGATGCGACGGACGATGCGGATGCCGCGTGCAGAGACATGCGCAACAAGTAGTGAAGCGCGTGCGTGAGAGACTGGCGGACGTGACATGCCCAAATGGCGGACGCGTCCTCTTGTGTGCCGTCTGTCTGGTGTGTACACGGTGCTGCGCTCCGCCGCAACGCCTCCACCAGTGTGTCGCGATGTACGTCCAGGGCGTTGGCGAGTTCGCGCAGATAGCGCGCGGCGGATGCACCACCACCGTCCACCACAAAACGCACGCGCTCAAGTAGGGACAGCAGAAACGAAACAGTGTCACGCCGGCGACGCGAGAGTCGTCGCGACGCCCGTTCCGCTCGCGAGGATGAAGTGGTCTTGTGTTTTGGTTTCGTCTGGTCGCCATCCACGTCGACGATCACAACGTCATTCTCGTCATTGTCGTCGCCCTTGGCGGCCACGTACCGTTCGGCCTCCTCGTCTTCATTGTTTTTCTCAACGCCACTGACGTCGTCTGAGGCTGAGTCGTCCGAGGCCGCTCGGTCATCTTCCTCATCGTCTCCGACTTGAGGATGTGCGGCCGCGTAGCGTATGCGCAGTCGCCGCCAATCGCAGCCGAGAAGCAGCACGTCCACCCGACATAAGATCGTCCATGTCGAGGACACGACGGCTGACTCCGTCGCGAGCGTCATCATCGTCGTGGCGAGGGTGCTGTCCAGCGAGCGTAAGAGGAGCACGCGCGCGCGGGAGGCCGACGGCGCCACCGTCCACGTCGCGGACGATTGCGGCGAGGCGCCGTTGTGTAGATCACTGCCCTTCGCATGTGTCTCTTCCGTCGCAGCAGCGGTAGCGGACACGATGGTTGTGCGTGCGGTGATGATCGGCCACACATGGAGAATCATGTCGCAGGCGACGGCGCGGACGTACTCGACCGCCTCGGCAGACCACTCGCACGCCATAGGGAGACTCGGCGACGTGACCTGGAGGAGGCGAAGTACGATCATCAAGAGCGATTGGAGAACGGATGGCGTACACAGCAATGTTGGCGGAAGCCAGTACACAACAAGGTGACGTAGAAGCACCAGGCGATCTTCAAGCAGCGACGAGCGGAAGAACACCCGAGGTGCCCAACGCGCCTGGTACCACGCGCCGGATGAGATCACGCGTGTCTGCGCGGCTGCGTCACCCGCACTCTTGAGAGTGTCCGTGTTGGGATCGGATGAGGTCGCGCTCGCATTGAAGAAGGTCGGCGGGAGAAAAACGACGGAAGCCAGAGCGTGTGCGGACGAAGGCGGGGTCATCGTCTGTGTGAACACGTACTGAAGTAGCCCACACGCGGCATCGCCCCCACTACGGCGGAGCCAGTGCTGAAATAAGAAAAGGCGGGTTCGCTCACCGCGTCGGGTAGCGGACGGCCGACCTGGTGGCTCCCTCACATCCACATCCACCGCCTCCTCTTCGTTCCCCGTTTCCGTCAGAAGAGTCCGCAGCAGCGTCTCCTCGACAGACGTCGCGCTCGTACTCGCTGTGATGCCCGACGATGGCGAGGAGGACCACAGCCAGTCCGCCACACGCTCCATCCCACGATCCAAAGTCGCCATATCTGCAAGCGGTGTGGTGCCGTCGCGACTGTACAAATCCACCATACAGCTGAGGATGCGATCGGATTCGAGGTGGAGCAGCACGGAAAACGGCGCGGAGCCGGTGTTCAGCCATGCGGTGCTCGCGCTGTTCGCCTGACAGAGCTCTGGTCGCACGTCGCGCAGCAGGCTGTCCAAGCGAGGCCGCTCTTCCAGCTCCCCGTTCAGCACAGTTTGAACCCAGTACAGCGCAGCTTCTGCGGCGTCGCTGAGCGCGGCGGTGGCCTCGTCACTGGCACGTACTTCGGCGTCCCCGGCGGCACCACCGTGACGAGCACGGCGTCCACCGGCGATCGCATCAAGCCCCAGCAGCGCGTCGCCATCGTTCGCCTCTCCCGCACGCGGCGATGCGCGTGACGCCAGTAGCACAAGTTGGGCAACAAGTGGCGCGAAGCACAGCACGATGAGCCTCACTGTGAGCTCCATCGATGTCAACGATGAGGCGTGCGCGTCGTCCTCCACGTCAATCGCGTCCTCCGCCTCGTCGTCTTCGCGCCGACGTCTTGACGGGCCAGGTGCCTTGGTGTGCGCTGTCGCAGTGGACGTGGGGGTGCGTGTGCGGGAGACGCGTGAGTATTGACGTCGCCACGCACACTTCACAGCGTGCAGCAGCCGGTCGCGCACGCGATGGCCGCTATTCGTCTCCTCGTCACCCCCACCACCGAACACGCCGTCGTTTCCGGTCTCTGCGCGCACAGCGACGCCACCCGCCGATCGCGCCTCTGCCGCCGCGGTTAACCACGGGGCGGACAGCACAAGGCTCAGCGTGAGGAGGCATGGCGCGTGCTCCCAGACGAGCTCATCCAGGCTCGCACAGCCGAAGCACAAGAAGGGTAGCGCGTCGAGTGAGTGTCGGAAGTCCCACAACCATCGGAAAAGAAGTACGCGACTGTTCGACTGACATGCAGCAGCGAATGCGGGGAGAAGCACAGAGGCGGCGGAGGGCTCGACATACGAAGAAGACGGTGAGGCTGTCCGCACGGCATCGTCACGCGTCGTCTCTTCGCGTGGGCGCTTTCGCGAGTGAGTCGGTCGCCTCGAGTCGGCCTCTGCGTCGTCGCGTTCCTCGTTCGCGCCGCTAGCCTTGGGATGATCCTCTTCGTGGTCGTTTGCGGTGTCCACATCTACATGTGCGGCGTCTCCGCAAATGCGAATATCACCCACGGTCTGCCTTTCCTGGCGCGCCAGCAGCCTCTCCAGCCATGCGTGACCATCGCCGGTGATCGAGTCCACCATATCGCTCATGGCGGCGGTGTCTTCACTTACAGCACCGCTATCACTGGCGCTGTGGCGCGTCTCACGATTTCGACCGCGGCTGCTACCCATGCGCGTGTTGAACGGCGCGGCCGACGCGGTGCCGCTCTCCGCAATGGACTGGAGGCACTCCAACACCTGACCGCGAAAGCAGAAGCCGCGCGTGGCCCAACACTCCAGCAGCGTGTAGACAACGTTGGTTTCCAACCACGGGGCCGCTTTGGCCGCTTCCGCGAGTGCGAGCAGACTCGTCGCGCAGAGGAGCGGATTCGATGACAAGATACCACTTCGACACACGTGTAAGAGGTCCTGCAGGACACGCTCGCCACGATCAGAAAAGAGCCTGAAGAGCACGTGAATCTGCATCGCCGCGTGGCGTCGTACCGCGTACGCGGCATCCGCGGACAAGCTGCTAAATGTGTGGCGGCCCAGCTGCTCAGAAAGATCCTCTCGGCAAAGTGGTAACAACCGAAACGTCGCGCTGAGCATCGTGCTCTCCAGCGCAGGTGTCAGCGGTGCACTGGACGGCACGGCGGTCTGCGTGGTGTCGGGTAAGAGCTGGCGTAGTGTCGATCGATTTGCGGTGGCCGTGGCCGTCGGATCGCGCCCTTCCACGAGGTGCACGAGCCACTGTAGAAGCGCGCCATCGCGGTCCATGTCCTGCTGACGCGCGTAGTAAGAAATGAAGTGCGTCAGCCTCGACGCGGTGAGCGGGGGCGCCGCCGTGCCGCCGCGATCGACAGAGCCACCTACGCGAGTCGAGGCGAGAACCCCACTCAAAAACAGCGATGGTGTGCTACCAATCACCCGAAACAAGGAGGGCGTGGCCGCACTGGCGTAGCGGAAGTAGACAGTCTGCATGACGTGCCAATAGGCGTCTCGAGCGGGGCGACTGTCGAAGTCGAAGCGCAGCCACAGAAGCATCTGCAGCACCGGCTCCAGCAGTGGGAAGAAAAATGGGAGAAAGGGGTTCCAGCCGTTGACACCCGTGCGCGTGCGCGATGCCGACGCGGGCGGCGCCAGCAAAGAGGCGTTGGACAAAAGATCGACAACCGTGTCACTCATCTCTGCGGCGTCGACAAAAGGATCCACCGAGCTCGCCAAGACGCGCGTCCGCTTCACAGTCCACATAATTGACATCAGCAGACGTAGCGACACCTGTGCGGTCTCCATCACAGGCAGCAGCAGCTCCTGCGCGAGGACATTGGTCGGTCGCCAACGCCCTAGCAGCTGTCGCACGCCGTCCTCAAGAAGCCTGCGAGCGAGCGAGCCCGAGAAGCACAAGATGACCTGGCCGGGATCGGCGCAGGCGAGACGCGCGTGAAGCAGCACGTCGCCCACATCTTGGTACATGTGCAGCAACGCGAGGAGAGCGGCGCGCGAAGACACAAGCGAGAGAGACGGCAGCGGTGGCCGCGCCGTGGTGGTGGTTGGCGTTGTGCGATGACGCCTCTCGTCGCGAGTCTTGCGCCCGTCGACGTCCTCGTCCGCGTCTTTTACGCCCAAGTGTTCATGGAGGTACCGTGCGAGCCACAGAACGACGAAGAAGATGCGCCCGGAGGCGCTGAGCTCGTCGAGTGTGGGCTGCGGTCGGCTGAACCACACAGACGTCGGTGTCGTGCGCAGAACGTGAAGATCCTGTGCGTCCGACGAGCGATCGAGTTCAGACGACTGCCGCTCGTCCTCCCACAACACGCCACCGACGCCGCCTTCCCCGCTCGCCTCTTTGGCAGCTTCGCGTGCGTGACCCGTATCGCGACGGCCGGCGCCGGCCGCCGCGTCGTCCTCCACCTCCGCGCATGGAGGGGCCCACAGACCCTGTTTGTACAGCCGCACAAGCCACTGCAGCAGTTGTGCAGATTGAACGCAAAGTACGGCGTGGAGCTGCGATGACACTTCATCCTCCACGTCACCGAACGTGTCGGCTACGTCACCACCTTCACCGTGCGCACCGGCCCAAGCGGACGCAGAGGACGACCACGGCTGGCGCACGGAGGGTCTGCTCCGCGTGAAGAGGCGCGCTTCCGCCCTCGCCAGGTGCACGCGACGGACAAAACGCTTGAACGTACACGTGACCGTCGCACTCAGCGTGTTCAGGACCGGCGCCGCTGTCAGCCACACGCGTGGGGTGTAGACGGCGAACAGATCGCGTCCCGCCGACGGCACGCGCGCGGCCTTGGCGTCGGCGTCGGCGCCATCTCGTTCGCCGCCATCGACGTCGCCAGGCGCGGCTCTGTCCATCCGTGTGCTCGCGGTGGCCGACATGGCGTCGCTCAGTGTGGATGCGGTCGGGTAACGCAGCAGCCATTGACCCTCCGCCGCGTACGAGACGGCGGGCGGCACGCTTCTTTGCGGTGGTATGTAGCGCCGGAGAAGACGTTCGTGGAATTGACGCTCAGCGTGCGCGGTAGACAGACCGCAGGCGCGACGTACGGCGAGGAGGACGTAGCTCTCTGCTTCGTCGAGCATCGCTGACCACGCGCCCCACATCTGCGCTTGCACAAAGCCACCGAAACCCGTCGCGCTGAACGAGGAAGACGACGCCCCCGTCGATGAGGAAGAGGCCATCGAGCCCATGACGCCTCCGGCCTGGCCGCAGTGGCTGAGCAGAGCCGACAAACCGCTCGCGTCGTCCGTACCACCGCGGTACACGCCACGGCCAGACATGGGTGCGTTCATAAGCACTGCCGAAGCTGTTGTGACGGGGGTGCGACCTGCCGCGGTAGTCGTGTTGTGGCCGTTGGCGTCTACACCATTAGCCTCGTCGTGCAGCGCGTCGAGTCGTCGCTGATGATGCTCGAGGAGCTGTAAGCGTACGCCGTCCTCGCGGGCGGGGCGATGTACGCAGCTCGCGTGCGCGAAGGCGTCGTTGATGAAAAGCAATGATCTGTCCAGAGACGGTGCTGTGTCGCTCTCGTCGAGCACGTGAAGCAGCTGCGAGGCCTGTGCTGTAGCGTACTGCTCGAGAGCGTCGTGGACGTTGGCGAGTACAGCACTGCCTCGCGTGGGAACAGAGGACGGACGTCTGCGAGGTACCTCGGCGCGAGTCATCGTGTCGTGGTCTTCATCGCAAGCGCCATCGTCAGCTTCCCCCTCATCGCTTTTGACGGTCGACTTGTGGCGCGGACGGCAGTTTGCGTCGCCGGCCGTGGTCGACGCGTCGTCGGAAAGGAGAACGCGTGCGAGGTCCTTGTTCTGGCGCTGCTTAGCCGGCGTCAGTGGGGGCTCGGTGGCCTCCACCGCGTAGACGCCACGGTGCGTGACATCGCGTGCTTCACACGCTTCCGCGGCTGCAAGCACACGCACCATGTGGAGAAACAGCACAGGGGACAAGAGGCTGCTCACAGCGGTCGTCGCGTTGATGGCATCGGACAGGAGCGCATGCGGTGTGCTCGTACTCGCAGAGGTGGTGGCGGCGGGTCCACCGTGCGGTTCCGACTCGCTGTCGGTGTGGCCATGGGTGGTCACGCCGCGTCGTGGTGGCTGACCGCGCTCCGCGCAATCTCGTTCACGACTGACCAGTAACCGCTCCACTTGTGCGGAGATGAACGCGTAGTGTTGACCATGCGCCAGCGCCCGGCGGGTCCCATGGACACGCTGACACCACGGCGCGATCGCGCGCTGCGTCTTTGCCAGCGCGCGGGTCACAAAGCGCCGCGCATCCTCGGCGCTGGAGAACGTCCGCGCGGGCATCGCGTTCAAGAAGAGCGCACGCAGCGGTAGGTGTGGCAGACAGACCGACCACTGGCCGAGGACAGCGCGGTCCAGCATCACCGAAAGCAGAGCATACCAGAAGCTCTGGGGGGCGAGGAGACCCTCTTGGCCAGCGCCGCCGCCATGGGCCTCAGCGCTGGCTGTCATGAGCGTGTCGGTCATCGCGGTGCGCGTTGGCGAGGCGGCCGTGTGCGTCCCATGATGGACACGCGCCGCGTCGTCATCATCCGCAACGTCGACGTGTGCATCGTCACCCGCTCGGCGGCTGCTCACGCGCGTTGACGGGGTGCCCATCAGCGGTCGCGGCATCGCCTGTGCGACCACCCATTGGAACACCCGTTGTTGGACAACGGAAGTGCAGCGCGCGATGGACGCCTCCAGCGCGGCCGTCAGCAAGCGCGACAAGTGTGCGCCGAACACTGAGAACAGTGGGCACAGATGCGCCACGACGAGCGCGTCGCACGCTTCCGCTGTCCAATGGAGTGTGGTACACGGCTGTGCGAAAAGATGAAGGTTAAAGAGGGCGGCGTCGGAGAGCGATGAGATGTGCGGCACGCTACCTGCCGCGGCCGTACCAGCGCCGTCACGGAATGCGGACGACGAGGTGGAGCCGCCGCCACCAAGAGTCGACAGCAGCCAGCTCGGTGGCGTGGACAGAGTGGTGAAGAAGGTTCTGTCGTCGGCGTAGGCGGTCGTCTCTGTGCCATTTCGGTCAAAGAGCCCAGCGCTGGGCGTGTGCGGCTCCGCCTCGCCGCCAAAAGCGATGCGCAGCGAGCGGAGAAGGCGCTCTTCCGGTCGCAGGAACGTCAGGGCGACGCCCGCCTCGCGCCGAGCGGAGTCGGCATCGTGCGATGCGAAAGGACCGGTGCTTGTCGTGGTCGCGGCTGTACCTGTCCGTGAAGTAAGGGGCTCCACCTGCTGTGGCACGACACCGACATCATCGCTGCCGCCGCCGCCTTCTCGACTAATGCAGCGCCGCGCGAGGACGTAGGCGTCGTGGGTACAAGACGCGACGTAGATCACGACGGCGCTAAAATCAAACACCTCCTGAACCGCTGTGCATGGGAAATAGAATAAATCGCGTCGACTCATGAAGCTGTACTCGTGATGACGCTGGCCAACAAGCTGAAGTGCGAGTGGTAAGACAGTCTCGTGGAGAAGCAGCAGCGCGCGTGGGGGGATCGCCCGTACCAGTGATGACGCGGAGGCGGTGGCGTCGTCTGTCTGGTTGTCCCGCGCCGCAAGCACCGACCTAGCGAGTGCCTGTGCGTTGCCCATGAACGAGAGATGATTGTCCTGCGGTACGTGGCGGCTGAGGACGGCGGTGAAGTGATGACAGACTTGAACCATCACACACGCATACACTTCGAGTCGCCAGTGATCTCGGCGGAGTGTCTCGGCGCGATAACAGGCATCGCACAACGGCTTGATCAAATCTAGCGGTTCGTCGGCCACGGTGGGGTAGTCGCGCGCGATGACGGTCATCAGCCGTGTCAGCGCTTGCAAGCCGGTCGCCTCCAAGTTGAGTGTGCTGGAAGGATGTTGGTGCCAGTGCCGCAGGACGCTGCACAAGCGGTGCATCACGTCCTCCATACTCTCCGGGTCGTGTAACGGCGCCCGCGCCGGCGTCGGCGGGTGTCGATGCGAAGCGTGTGGGGCGACGGTGCGCCCTGTGCCCACAGTCGTGTTGTCGAGCTGATAGATCGCGCGGAAGGATGTCGTGAACTGCGGGAGCGCCAGCACTGCCCTCAGCAAACGCATGTATAGGACGCCTTCGTCCGAGGACACCGCGTACAGCACCGCGGTCGTCGCAGTCGAGGACGATGTCGACGACGAATGGGATGTGGGCGAGGCGGTGGCCGTGGTCATGACGATGTCCGCGCGAGCGTTGCCTTGCGGGTCCGGGTTGGTCTCCACGCGCTCCAGCAGCGTGAGCGTGCGATCCATAATGGCACGCACCATCGACGTCGGCACGGCGCGCGCGTAGCTGTCGAAGCTGAGTAAGCTCACCAGTAGGCTCGCGTATTCCTGTCCAATCACCGCGCTGAGCACTTCGCTCTCAAGCACCTCGAGTACGTGTTCCGTGAGAACACGAAGGGGTTCGGCGTGCTTCCAGAGAAGTGGTGCGGTACTGGGCAGCGCGGCCGTCGTGAACTGCGGAGACAAGATAGACGACATGGCGAACGTCGAGAAGATACTTGATGACGACGTCCCCGACGGACCACTGCCCGAGCTGCCGGCGCTAGGTGTGAGTCCAGCTGCCAGTATGGACGCTGCCGATGACGACGACGACCACGACCCCATCGCCATCACGGACGCGGAGAGCTCGTTCGATCCAGAGGGGAGCATCATCCCCTCGCTCCCGTTGTGACCACCGCCTGTGATGTGCGCCGCGCGATTCACTGCACCGCTGCCGTCGGCTCGCCGATGTGGCGCCTGTTCATTCGCCTCCGTCAACGGCTCCAGCGGCAGCCCGCGGTGCAGCGTTAAAACAAGTTCCGCGAATGGTCGAACCACCTCTTGGCGCAGCGCCTGTGCTTTCTTCGCCTGCCGAGGGCCGTCGACGTTGGCCAGCAGCAGCGCCTCGCCTTGGGATATGTGGATGCGGGCGTGGGTCGCGCGCGACTGTAGTACGTGCGGGGCACTGACGAGAGACGTGGCCGCGGCTGCGGTCGAGCAGTAGCGCGACAAGGCGGGCTTTACAGCGTATTCGAGAGCCATAATGACTGTGTTACAGCAGACGTGTTGGCCGACCACGTGTTGAGGATGGGTGCCGTAGTCGCTCACGATCTGTTCCATCAGCTGCGTGAAACTCTGGATGCACTTACCCAGCTCACGCGCGTCAGGGCCACGGTTACCCGCGCGCGAAGTGCAGAGGTTCAAATCGCCCGTCACTTGATCGAAGCGTCGGCGAATGAGCTCGACATCGACATTCGGTATGGTCGTCTGCATATTCAGTTCCCACGTTCAGCAAAAGAGCGCTGTTATTGTTTTCGTTTATCGGTGTGTATCTGTGTGTGTGTGTGTGAGTCTATGTGTGTGTGTGTGTCAATCTCGTCAGCGGTGTCTGGTTTTTCCCCTCACCTCTGGTGTTTCCGCGATGAGAACCACGATGAACAATAGTCAGAGAGTGAGTGAGAGAACGAACAAGAAACAAAAAAAAAGAAGAAGTGCCGACGAGTGGGCTGTTCTATTTCAAACACGCACGAAGAGACGGTGGAAGTGCGAACAGCGAGTCTCGTCCAACGCGCACAAAAGAAGAAAAACAAGAGCACAAAAGCACGTGTAACGTTAGAAATAATCT
This sequence comes from Wallacemonas rigidus, assembly GCA_030849045.1. NCBI lineage: Eukaryota > Euglenozoa > Kinetoplastea > Trypanosomatida > Trypanosomatidae > Wallacemonas > Wallacemonas rigidus. The sequence goes on from JASAOL010000529.1 coordinate 75,025, forward strand.
GAGTGTCCAAAGTGAAGCGGATAGATGCAAAAAATGAGCCTTTTTCTGAGGTTTGACGCGTATAACACCGACAACAACAACCAAAAAAAAAAAAAAAACAATCAAATGCGTCGGGCAGTTACTTCTGGAATGGTAAAGAACAACAAAGAAATCAATCGAGCTGCGAGGACGAGCACACCGGTGACGTTCGGCGTACACGCAGACCTTTGAACGGAAGTACGTGATTAGCAACGCCACCAAGTGAGTTTGGAGAGATCCAGGAAGAGAAGATTGTGTGGGTTTATTGGCGAGTACAACACGAAGAGAGAGAGAGGGCGTGATGATGATACGACGCAGAAAAACATGAGAGCGACCGAGTGTGTGTGTGTGTTTGTGTGGACGACACGTGGGCCAAATCAAACGCTTTTCTTCGCAGGTGACACTGAATACCGTGCCACTCTCTGTGCACGCGCGTGGGGTCTCTTTGTTGTTGTTGTTGTTTTCGTAACGTAGTCGCGAAGATCGCATGTGAGAGAGATGAGAGAGAGAGAGAAGGAAAAAGACGCGGAGCGAGCGGATGTCTGACAATGCGCGTGTGGCACGCATCGTTTACGTCCGATAGCCAAAACATGTCGACATTTTCCTTTTTTTTCGGTTGTTGTTGTTTGTTCGTTTCGTTTCGTCTCTTGTTAATGCAATCAATTTACTATTGTTGGGTTTTCCCCATACGTCAGTTGTCCACCGCTTTGTCAGCCTCACAGAAAAACAAAACAAAAAAGATAGCCCTAACAGCTCACGAGGTGCAATGAATTGGGAAAGGGGAGGGATGAGCAGTGGAGTATCGCCAAGGGCGAAGGCGTACAGATCATTCGTTGACGCGCTGGACAGTACCGAGGTAGCCCCTCTCTCATGTCAGCTTAAAGTCTTGGAAGGCCACTCGAGTTCCCCCGAAACCGCTCAAATGTTTTCCCTCCAAGGTGTGTGTGTATGTGTATGTGTGTGTGTGTGTGATTATCGGCTCATGACAAAGTACAGATGGTACACCTTGCGGGCGGCATCCCAGTTCGCCAAGTAAACGCTTTCCAGAGAATGATCGGTCCGCACAGCCGTCGCGGTCGTCGAGGGAGACGCGAGGGACACTACTGTGGGATCGTCCGCCGACGCCTCACCATCCGCCTTACGCTCGACATCTTTTTCTGGATCCTTCGCGCTCCCCTCCATCTTGGCGCCGTCCGCCGGTGTCAACGCCGGCAGCGTCGAGGCCCACGACGTCATCATCGGCGACTCGCTCGTTGTGCGCAGCGGCTCCGCGGGAAATTTCACAGCTACAGTGGTGTAGCCCTCGCACGCCACCAGCAGATACACGTAGTAGTTGTCTGGCGGTACATCGACGCTCTGCTCGCGCGCCGAGAGCCAGCGGTGCAGCGGCCGCGTGCCGTCTTCGGCAAACGGAAACAAAAATTCGAGCCACACTTTTGTTTCGAATCGGATAGGATGGTGCTCGGTGCGGAAGCGGTACTCAGGCTCACCGAAGCGACCGGAGACGAGGGTCACGCCTGACGACGTCAGCGAGGATGCCGTCGCACTGGCGAGTTTCTGTGTCATGTGCTCCTGCTGTTCCTTCAGGCGAGCTTCTTCGCAGATGCGGTCTTCTTCCTCGAGTCGACGACGGCGACGCTCACGGCGCTCCTTGCTCTCCACCTGCTGCGTATGTGTTTTGCCCGAAAGGTGGTTCATGAACGCATTCTCATCGTTGCAATAAATATTACAGAGTGTGCAGACGACCTTGCCGACATGGTTGCGCTTGAAGTACGGCGACTTGTGCGCTGCCTCGACGGGGTCGAACATGGTTTTCTCGCACGCACGCACACTTTTGTCCCGCGCGGTTTACGTCTTTTTTTTTTAAAGAAAATGTGTTCGAAGGTTGCTGTTGTTTGTCTTCGTGACTGTCGTCCACCCGCGTTGCGATGCGCTTGGGAGGAGGAGGGGGAGAGGAGGGGGAGGAGGGGAAAAGAGGAAGATGTGTGTTCGGAGCGGAGATGAGGACGTACGAGTGGCGTCAACGCACAGGACAGTGTGGCCAGTGAGTGAGCATCCCTACTTTGTCAGAGGCTGCCGCGTGTCAGCAAGGCGGTGGTCGCGGTGATTTCAGCCACGCAAGCGCAGGAAGGGACAAGGAGGTGTCAAACGGGGAAAAGACAACACTCGCATCTCGGTCTCTCTATCTCTCTTGTCCGTTCTCTCGATCCCTCTCCGTCCACACACACACACACTGCACAAGCCACGCGTAAAGGCGGGAACAAAGAGAAACGCATGTGTGTAGTCAATGTCCTTTTGTCCCGAGGTGACGGTCCGCATACGCACGACTTGGGGGGGAGGGAGAGGGAGGAGTGCACAGGAGGACGGCGTCGGCGCGTCGCTGGCATGGCTCTGCGTGTAGGCTTCTTGACCTCTTCACAGTGAACAACGAGAAAACGTGTCATGAGACTCACACGTGGTACTGCACGACACCGCGAAAAGAAAAAAAAAAAGGCAAACGAGAGAAAACAGAAACAGCACAACATTGTCAACCGCAACCAAAAAGACACAAACAATGAAGGTGACAGCAACGACCACGGCGTACACTCGACGTGACGACAACAAGACCGAAGATATAGCCACCGAAAAAAAAAAAAAGAAAGAAAGAAATAAAAAAGGGAGACAAATACGCGGCATCACAAGTACATCTCCTCGAGGCTGGTGACCTTTCCATGACAGACGGGACAGAGGAAGTGGCCCTTGTGATTGTGGTTCTCAAGTCGATCGGCGCAGTGCTTACAGAGCGCGATGTGTCCGCACGGCTGCAGCACCATCATCGTTCGGTTCACAAAACACACGACACACACACCACCCGTGCCTATCACCGTTGACGCCGATGAGAAGTTCGGCGGGTACGTCCCAGGCGCGTCGGCGCCCGCGCAGGGCGAGTAGTTGTTCTGATTCCCACCGGACGTCGGCGTGGCAAAAAACTCGTCGAGTGCCGAGCTCGTGCTCGTGGTTAACACACCGGGACCTGGTGATTGTCGATTTACCGGTGAGGTGTGCGCGAATTGATAGCGCTTCGCATAAGCCTCCAAGGTGGACGCCAACGTGGTCTGGATGTGACAGAGGAGATCAAAGAGGGTCGCGTTTCCACTGGCAAAGCGGGCGCCGACAGGGTTGAGCGCGTCCGCCCGCAGCGCACGTGCTTGGCTGCTCGAGGGGTCACCACCGACGAGTAGTGGCCGGAAGCATTCGAACATGAGTGCTTTGTCGGGGTGGCCCGCGTCGGCACCGACGATGTAACAGACGGGTAGGTTGCTGGGCAGGGCACGCCCATCGACGGTGTCCTGAAAGCGCAGCTGGACGCGCACAAGCAGCTCCAACGCCACCTCCATCGCGACGACTTCTTGTGTGGATTTCGGCGGCACCGGCACCACACCGCGCTCACTGCCAATCGTGCTGGTCGCCGAGGCCGCCGCAGCCGACGCGGCCGAGACGCCGTACACGGCCGTCATCACGGCGCGTGGTTTTTCGCGGTAGATCGGCACGAAGCCGTTCACAAAATCACCAGTCGCGTAGTAGCGCAGCCAGCCGTCGCCGAAGCGCGAGAGATCCTGACAGATGCGGAAGTGTCGGAGGCGTGTGCGAGGGCCGAGGCCGGGGCTGCCGGCCGTCGTGCATCCCGACGACGACGCCGAGGCGGATGCGGCGCATTTGATGGTGTTCGTGTAATGCTTCATGACATCGCGCATGAACTTCGGCGCGTTCGAGGAGTGGTGGTGGACATAGGTATCCTCCGCTGTCCCGAGAAGCGCGATTGGCGCCGCGCTCGCGAACGCGTACCGACTTCCCAGCGGTGTCATCGGTGGTATGCGCTCGAAGTTCTTGAGCACCGCCACACGTACAAACGTCAGAAGACTTGAGCAGATGAGGCCATCGCACGGTGAGGGAACAATCGCCCCGCTCAGCGGGTCCACGTACTCCGCCTTGCGGTTAATACAGAAGGTGTCCATATTGGTGAGATCAATGAGCGCACGGTAGCGGCAGTACGGCACGAGGAGACGGCTGCTGTCGTTTTGGGGACCTCGACCCACTTCTGTGCGCGGACTGGCGACCGACGAGTGCGCGCTCACCTGTCGGCTACTGGGCCCGGAACCTGGACTCGCATCGTCGATGGCAGACGCATTGAAGTGGTCTGACGGCGAGGAGATCGTCCGTGACGGTGTCGCGAGCGGAGAAGAGGCCATAGCCGAGGAAAGCGCTGTCACGCTGGGTGGGGTGTCGGGACCGTAGATGAGAAAAATCATCGGCGTGTAATACTCCACACTTTTGTACGTGTACGGAAGCAGCCCGCGTACATCGTAGTGATCGCGACATTGAATGTATGTGAAACCGTTTCCAAACTCGCGCCGAAACTCGTGCAAATCCGCGTTCGCGAAGCTACTTCGCTGAGAAATGTCGATTTCCTGGCGCTTTAGCATCGGTGGCGCACCGACAACAGCGGAAGAGATGGGCACAGAGGCGCCCGCGCCGTAAAGACTCACTGTGGGCGTGCTGCTGCTCGTGCTTTTGCTTGGGTTGAGCTGGTGGCTCTTGTAGCTCGCAGCGCTCGTGACGTTCGCCGGCGCTGGCAGTGACTGTGTAACTTGTTTAGGAGAACTGTTGTCATCGTCGCTGTCCGGATCTTGAATCCGAAGCTGTGCGAGTCGCTTAAGCAGCTCGCGCATGCTACTCGCAGACGTGGCTACGCTCGCGCTCTGCGGTGATTTCAGTGTATTCGTGGCGCTGCAGGGCAGCCGTGGGGATCCGGACGTGTCGAGCGCGTTCTCACATGTCGGATCGCGGTAGACTGCCGTACCGCCGGCGAGGCCAGGTGCCGAGCCTGTCTGGGTGCGAGCGGGGAAGATCGTGCCGACCGGTGCGGTCTGTAGCTGCCGCTCCAACGCCGCGCGCCGTGATAGTAGCGCGATGAGAGAAGCCGAGGCTTTTACCCTGCGGGCGGCCTCGAGTGGGCTCTCACTCACACCATTCGGCTTCATGAAGTACCGATGTGCGAGGCCATCGCCGGGCTGGATAGGGTCCAGCTCGTTGAAGAAGTACTGTACCACATCCTCCGATGCCAGTTCAGCGGCGGCGAACACGCATGAATTCCCTAACCCTCCACATGGGATACACGGATCGGCGTGGAACTCAGCACAGAGCATACGGATGGTCTGCAGATGAGGACTGCCGCGCGAAAGCGCACCGCCACCGCTCGCAGCAGCCGCCTGCAGAGAGGAAATACTCGGCTTTTGGCCACGGTTGGAATGGTTGGTCGCCGTGTATACGAGCGTGTAGTTCGTGAACGTGTTCGGCAGGTTGACACGGTGTGGGTTCACCGTTAACCAGGCGCGAAGCTCATCGACTTTGCCCTCCGCAGCAAGAGAGAACTCCATGGCGAGACTATTGTTGTCGTGTTTGTTCTTGTCGTCCTGATTTTCTTTTTCGTGTTATTTGATTTTTGTTTTTCTGCTGTCGAGTGGCTGGGTGCCTGCTCTATGATCTGCAGCGATTCGGATGTTGGGGTAGCTCTACGCGTGCGGTACACGGTACGCGCGGCTCTCTATACTAGTCAGTATGGCTGGTACGCGTACACACGTTAAGTTTTGTTCGTTCGCCCCCAACGCAGCGGCTTCCGTAAGGTCAGCGGTAGTGTGTGTGTGTGAGAAGAAGAAGAAAACGTTGGGCGCGATAGTTGTTCGGTTCCTCGCACAAAAATCGTATTGAAGACGATGTCTTGTTTGTGTGTGTGTGTGTGTGTTTGCTGCACTTTTCTTTTCGTTTGTTCTCTCTCTCTTGTTGTCGAGGGTGTCAGTCCGAGATTATTATTTTCTTTTTTTTTTTTCTGACTCCGCTCCTCACGTACGTTTGGGTGAGGGGTGTGAAACGGGGGAAAAAAATAGGCGTTCTATGAGAAGAGAGAGAGAGATAGGAGAGAATGGTGTGGGCTATTGGTTCGCACGTGCGCGCGTCTGTGAGTGTGGAGGGGTACACGTGCGACGATGGCGCCAGCTACTGTCTTGGGGTCGAGAAAAAGAGCCAAGCACATCGGTGGTGGGGTGTGTCAACCTCGAGTGCTCCCGTATGCTCGCATCACGAAGTACAAGAGAGAACGAGAGAAAAAGAGTCGGAGTATCACAAGACGGTGAGGTCAAGGCGTCATCGCGACGGTGTCGCGCGCGAAGTAGACGTGAGTGCACCTCCTTGTGATTCGATCTTGGCCGTCCTTATCGAGATATACACACACACACACAAAACAGCGTTTGATTCACTCACGGGGGAGTCGGAAGGGGGAAGTATCAAAATAAGTAAAGAACAAGAATGAGAGACGCGGCAAGATGGTCACGTGTTTACAGTCTCATCACCGATCTGACCGTTTTGGTTCGCTTTGTTCGCCGATCTTTCAACTTCTCGCACGTCATCACAACGATAGGGAGGCACGGCCCTGTACAAGCACGACACACATCTTTTTTTTTTTTTTTTTCGTTTTTACCTCCGCTCTTCCTCACCTTTCAGATTTTTGTTTTCAAGTGTCACTGTTTAGTCCTGTGTGTGTGTGTGTGTGTGTGTGTGTGTGTGTGCGGAAACGCCAACACACTAGAGCGTTTGACGGCTGCTGCTACTTTGATCATTTGAGCGCGCGTGAGGCTGGCCACTTCCACCACTCCAAAACGTACTCCAGCCTCGCTGGGTTTGATCCCACAGCGCTGCTGCCCCGGCTACGCCGTCCTGCACGCTCGACAAACCGACGCGGCCTTGCGGCGAGTGACGCCTCGGCGCGTCCCCTCCGCGCTCGGCTGCCGCACCTGTCTGGAACGACGCCGTGGACTGTGAGGGAGGTGGTGGGGCGTAGAAGCGCTGCGTGTGGCGACCACTATCAGTGGTACCGGACGAATAGAGCGAGCCCTCGGTCGGCGCCAGCCGCCGCGCACCCGCACGCGCGAACGCGCCCGCCCCGCCAGCAGATAGCGTCGAGACGTGCGGTGCCGGAAGTGACAAACCAACGACGCTGCCTCCTCCTCCACGCGGTGCCGAGGCCATCAACGACGCAGACGAAGAGATCGGTAGTAGCGAAAAGCGATCTACCTTGCGTAGCTGACCGAGCTTATCGTCGAGTGGGGCGGGTGACGTCGACAGAGGTGGAGGGGACGCGGATGGGGTCGACGTGTTTGCTGGTGGTTGACCGTGCAAGAGACCGCAGGTGTGCAGCCATGCCGGCACGGCCGCGTCGATGAGAGGTCGGGCCAGGCGCCACCGCGCGGCGTCACCGTGAAGCGTGCAGTGTCGCAGCAACGCGTCGAAACGATCGGCAAGCGATGTGGCAGGCACAGTTGAGGCGCCTGATGAGGCTGGGCCAGAAGGACGTGCGGACGGCAGCCACAAGAGCCGCCAGACCGCGATATCCATGTAAAGCTGTAGCCAGAAGTCGCTGGTCATCGACTTCACCACACGTTCGAGCTCTGCACGGGGCATCGCACTGAGTGGTGCACGTATACGCGCCGGAGGTGCGTCGAGGGCGGTCTTGTTCGTCTCCGTGTCGCCAGGGGTGTGGTGATGTCGAGTTTGATCTGCCGCGATCGTGTCCGGTAACGTCCGCATACCCGGCAGAACGGCGCCGTCGACAACAGCCGCCATCGCCTCGGCGACCTCCTGCTTGACGCGCACAAGCACATCGTCGATCGGATTGGAAGACGCGTACGCTGATGACGTTGTGCGATCCGATACGCGCGCGGTCGACGGCGCCAGTGCGCGCAGCTGCTGCAGAAGCTGCTCAACGTGCCACGACACTCTCTCCACGCTCGTCGACGGTAGAAACGGGTAGTCCACAGCATTGTCCGGTGACGATGATGTCTGTCGCGACCAATGCTGGCCCTTGGCCGTGCGATAGCCCTCAGACCACACGGTCGTGGGCGTGTGAGCCGCGGAGGGATCGGAGGGGGCCCACACGGCAAAGGCCCGCACGAAATCGGAGAGTGAGGTCTTCACGTACGTTTCGGTGAGTGCCTCACGCACCTCGAGACGCACAAGCGCTCGCCAGGGGTCATTCATGGTGCGAAAAAGCTGCTGCGCCTCGGTCTGGCACGACCGATACTCGCCAATCAACGACGTACACGGCGAGGACGACGACGCCGAAGAAGACGAAGAGGAGAAGACAGCTGAGGTCGTCTGCGCGAGGCACGCCGCCGCTTCGCAAAGCACCCACGCGACACCGGACAGCTCGAACGCGCGCGCGGCAGAACGCACTCTGGACACCGCGTCGCCTTCACTGGATTTCACGGCTGCGATCTCCGCCTGCGCCACCATGCGAAGCTCGCGCATGGCGCTCAACAACCACGCCTTCTGCTGGGCGGCCAGGCGAGCTAGGAGTGTGCTGACCACACGATGCGCGGATTCCAGAGACGTCGATGCCGCTGACGACGATGACGACGACGACGACAGAGAGGATGATTGTCGCAGCCACGCCGCAAGCCGTCCTGGCAGCGCGAGGCAGTCCCGAAGTGCTGCCAACCAAGTTCGGCGCACGTCGTGTGGCGCCGGCAGATAGACGCTCCCGTCCTCCGTGTGTGTGGCGGCTGGCGTCGGTGCGAGGAGGCCGAAGAGGAAGGCGAGTACCACCGACTGAGCACGTGCGAGGCCGTGAGCGTCGACTGTCGCGGCTGGCACGACACCCTCCGTGTTCGCATCAGACGGCACAGCGGGTGCCGGGGACGCGCCTTGAGCGTCCGTCGGAGGCGGCACAGACGCGTGGCGGGTGGCGTCGACCGTTCCAGTCGCGCAGTCCTTCCGCGCCAGGATGGCGGAGAGCCTCGCACCCTTGGTGGTGTAGAGTCGGCTAGACGGAGTCATCGCGTCCATTGAACACCACGGGTGGTCGCTGCGCTGTGTGGTGTGCGCCACGTGTAAGGCACTCGCTTTCGATGCCCGAGCCGCACGCGAAGACGCGCTTGTCGTTCTCGCGCCCGATTGGCGGCCGTCCGCGTGATACATACCCAGCCGCGCGAGAAGCGGGCGCGCCGCGGATGAGGTGTCAAGCGCATCGCGGCGAAGCGACGTCGCGCCGTCAGTGGCAGCAACCTCCCCGAGGATATGCGCGATCGCGTCGGCGAGCAGCTGCGGAGCTGACGCTGGGCACCCATTTCCGGATGACGGACGCGCACCCACGCGCGAGGCACCTGGTGTGGTGACCTGTGCCCCGTCCGTCTCGGCCAACGCATGGCCGTTGCTGTCTGACCACGCGGCCACCTGAGTGAGCGCCTCGACCAGCCGCGTGCACTGAGGAAGAAGGCCCCAAGCTGTTGGTGTTGTTCTCTCGCCGGTCAGCCCGGAAGACGTGTGTTGCGGCGAGGGCGAGGACGCCGAGCCCTTCGGGGTCGTTGGGTTCGCCCGTGCCGACTCAGCTCTCTGCGTGGCGCGACTCGCAGATGACAAGAGGTGATCGGTGGCGAGCGTCTGCATGTTTAGCAGACATGTAAAGGCGTTCGCGAGGGCGTTCTCCAACGTGGCGGCGAGCACCGCAGTGATGGTTGTACGCCACGCGTCGGCGTTGAATAGCGCGGTGGGCGCACTGGTCGTGGTCGCCCTGGTGGCGTGCCGAGTCGCCTCGCTCTCGTTCTCGCTAGACGGTGTGATGACCTCATGTACGAGGTACGCTGCCCAGAGCAGCGGCTGACCTTCGCCAAGCAACGCTATCACAGCGGACAGGTATGGAAGTAAGAGCTCATCTTGGCTCCGCTGAAGACGTTCGCGGTCGCGTACGAGGAGCTCCTGTCGATGGGCAGGGGATACGGCCGACTCGTCGTACGGCGACGCCGCCATCGAGAGCGCTGACAAAGCCGCAGAGGCGCGTGTGCGTGTCGTCGCGTCCATTACCGCACTTCCTTCTCGCTCGTCGATATCAGACATACGCGTTGCCGCGGAGGCCCACGTCGCGCGGTAGCGAACAAGCTCACAGGCTGACGTCGCGGCCGTCGCGTGGAGAAGAAAGGCGACGTACTGTTTTCGCCGCTCAGCCTGTGCGCGCGCGCCAACGAGCGGTAAGACAACAGCGCTGTTCTCCTCCGCGTCGTCGTCGTCGTCGTCATCGTACGCCACATCGTTCACACGACCTTCATCCGCAGGCGTCGAACCCGTCGTGCTGTCGGCATCGCGCTGTGCTTCGCTCGTGCGTTCACGCAGTGTCGCGCTCGGTGCATGCCGGTCGCGTGAAGACGGTGCCGCCGCGTACAGCAACACATTCTTGGCCTCCAACAGCGCCGCGATAATTGACTGTGAGGAGGCCCCTGGTTTGCCGTGCACAGCGGGGGTCATCGAAGAGGACGTGGTGTGTCCACGACGCGCGGCATCGGCTAGCCGCGTCCACAGCTTCCGCTTCATCGATGACAGTGAGGAGCTGGGTACATGTGGTGAAGGCGGTAGTGGTGCAATTGTCCACGCGTCAATGTCTCGCGCGTCCTCTTCCGAGAACGCATCCTCCGCATTCTCCTCCTCTTCGACGCTCAACAAGAGAGCGGTGTTGGTAGGTCGCGTGCGGCCCATCGCACTAGCACCTGATTCCGCCGCCGCGGCAGTTGAGGTGAGGGTCGATGAGAAGGCAGCCGTACTTTTACACAAACTCGCGTACATGAACTTGGCCTGCGATACGAGGAAAAGCGCCACCGCCGCGAGCGAGTCAGAAGCGGCCGTCGAGGCGCGCGCGTTGTGATGTGTCGCGGCGTCAGTGTGGTTGTTGCTGTGGCTCTTGTCGTCGTCGCCATTCTCGTCATCAGCCATGAGAGCGTGGGCGAGTCCAGTCGGCAGCCGCAGCATGTCCACCAGTAGTTGTCTCTGCGCGCGATGTGTGTGTATCCACTTTGACACGCATGAGTCAGGAGACGTCGCGGTCGCGCTCGAGGCAATCGAATCCACCCAGGCGTCGCTGCGACCGTGCGTCTCTTGATGCAGACCCCACTGCAAGCACGCGGAGGCCGCCTCGATGACAGCCGACTCCACCAATTGTAAGATCAACAGACGAGGATTGTCGTAGCTTGGAACGCCCGCATCGTCGCGCGCTCGGGCCGATGGTGTAGTCGGAGAGGCGGCGGACGTCGCGGCGGTTGCACGAAGAGAGGCGAGCGTAGCGATCGCGTCTGATGCAGCATCCGCCGTCCCGTCCGACGCTGCCGCTGTTGAGTTCACGACTTGTGGTGTGCTCTCGGCGCTCGGCGCGGCGCGGGTAGGAGGCGATTGGAACAGCGAAACCGCACGCACAGGAGAACTGGAACCACCGCGTTCGGCTCTCGGTGCTGCGTCGGCAGCCCCACTCGCCGTCGGTGACGCCACCGCACTCGCCAGCCACCGAATTGTGGCATCCGACCATGTCACGCCCTCCAACGCGGCGAACAGCGCACCGATTCGGCGCGCCAGCGCTGTCTGTCGACGCTGCTGACGGCGATGATAGCGTATGGCGCGCTCCGCCTCCACATTCGCACGCGTACGCACGGCCTTGCTCCCCTCGTCAGCGGCACCGGTGCTGTGTTGGCCTCCCATGGCGCTCTCCGCGTACAAAAACTCAAGCGTTTCGATCGCTGCCGCGGAGGCCGACTGCCGCAACGACGTCTGGATTGTTCGAAGCAGCTCGACTTCGTACTGTGTCGCGCGTGTGTCGAGCACAGTGAACGCGCTCTGTGCACGTGTACACATCTCTAGCAGCGCTTCGCGCCGCATCCGCAAACGGTCAATGTCGGCGGCAGGGCTCGACTCTTCCGACACCGCATCGCCCTCATCAGCGCCGGTTTCGCCATCGGTTTTTGTGCTAAGTCGCGCCTTTGGTTGGGACGCGCCCGTGTTGGCGGCGCTCGCGAATGTCCAAGAAGAGGATGTCGTCGTCGCGGTAGCGTGTCCTGCCGACGATGGCGATGTGTGGCACGGGATAACGTCGGCCGCCGCAGCCACGACGCTTGCGGTGGTGAGCGTGTCCCGCACATCTGCGGGTATCTTACGCAGTGCGGTGAGGAGCGTCTGCGCCTCCTTGAGAGCCCCACACGCAGCAACTGGACGACGCGCGAGGAGAAGAGCCTCCATGTTCACCAGCTGTGTGCGCACCACCACCTCGGCCTCATGGAACACGCTCAGCGCCGATTCCGCCGCGCGGCCGGTGCTCGCGAGCAGCGCGATATGCTGATGGATGCTGTGCCCCTCGCCTGTAGACCCGTGAGCGGTCGACGCGTCGCCATCACGTCCAGTCTTCGCGACGCGCGGAGATGCGTCTGGGGGTGACAACGATAACGCTGCCGTCGGTGTCTGGTATCGGTGCAGACGTTCTTGCACAGCGAGGATGGTGGCGCTGCTCGCTCGCATGTCTGAAATACGCTCGCACGCCGCCAGAAGGTCCTTCTCAGAGTCACCAATCAGACTACGCAGCCCACGCGAGCTCTCATCGATTGTGCGCGAGAGGCTGTACAGGTAGTCGAGTGAGTCTTTGACGGTGTTGTGTACAAAGAGACGCTTGGCCTCCTCCGCAGGGTCCCCCATTGTGACGGGTATGTCTTCCGAGTCGCGGTGAGGGTCGCCTACGTGTCTCCGAATGAAAACGTGGATACGACAGGCGTGTTCTCCTTCGCCGTGAATGTAACTTTTTATCTCTGTGTGTGTGTGTGTGTGTGTGACTGTGTGTGTTGTGTGTGTGTCGAGAGGGAGAGAGAGGAGTATACTCGCTAACTAGGGAAGCCAGCCCGTGCGAATGAGCAGAGAGAGCGGGTACGAGTTGGACCGGGTAAAAGCGGAGGATTGTGTCACGAGTCACGAAAACAACTTGGAACGACGCACGCAGGAGCTGGACCAACCACAGGAACAGCAAGCGAGCTGTGTATGGAGACGAAATTGTTCACGTGGCGAGCAGTGCAGGGCCATTTCGCTGTTTCGAGCGGTAGGTGTACGCGAGTCGTCGCGTCACTCGTCGCCGACGGTGTGATGAGCACCAACAGCATCAAAAAAAAAAAAAAAGGAGGAGAGAGAGATCGTCAAAGCGGCACGTGCTTCACTGGAGATTTTTAATGGCAACGCATCCGAGACCTCGCAAGCAAACATGGCGAACATACACACACACAAAAAAAAAAAAAAAACGTCAACGAGAGAGAGACCAAGGTTCACCTCCTCTCCTCCTCGCGAGAGTCAGCCCATCTGACTGTTTGCTGTTGTTGGTGTTGCTGTGTGTGTGTGTGTGTGTGACTGTTACGTCCATACGTGAGGTCGAGTGCGGCCATCGAAAGAGGACCTCTACCGCCTGGAGCGGCTTGTTCCCTCCCCACGGTCCTCTCGCCCTTTCTCTTTGTACCTCCTCTCCGCCTTCTCAAGAACCGTGTGGTCAGCGTACATGTGTGGCGCACACCACCGGCCATCCACGTTGTACGCGACCGGGTCGACACCCGCGTAATTGTACCATTGGCTGACAGACCGCTCTTTTCCCATGCCGTACCGATCCGCGTCGATCACAACAGGAAGGTCTGTGGAGTTCCGCGGTACGCGCAGCGCATCCACGCCGGGACGCGCGCGGCTCCGCAGCTGAAAGCGTATGCGGTCGCGCGCCATGGACTGTGTGGTCCGCCAGACGGCCGCGTCGCCGTCGAAGACACGCGGGGCCTTCGCCCGTCCATACAGGTGATACGCCACGTTGGCGACCGGTGAGAAAATATTGTAGCCGTGGGTCCACAAACGCACGCTGTACAGCACCTCCTCGCCATCGAAGATGTGCGGCAGGTGCGGATCGAAGGGGACCTCGCGCATGATGCTGGCGTTCGTGAACAGAAAACCGCCCGCCACCCACGGCTGCGGCAGACGGAAGCTTGTGCGGCCGGCCCCGGGATCAACACCAGCCGGTGCCGCCACGAAGGGCTGGTTGTGTTTGTTATTACTCGCATGTGTGTTGGGATCAAACACAAGGGCCGCGTCAAGCCGCACGAATCCCAAGTGCACTAAAAAGTACGCGCGGCAGAGGTACGCGATCTCACGTTGCCAGAAGTAATTGGGTGTGCTCACCAACGCGAGGTCCAACGCCGTGGGGTAGTGTGAGAGCACCGTCTTGGGGTCGTCGTAGCGG